>LIEC01012043.1:91303-102641 GCA_001925005.1 Drosera capensis
ATTATAACTATTTGACCCAGCACGTAATTTTATGAATGTGTTGAATTTTTATGAAATTTGATGAAAAAAGAGTTTTTTTTAATGATAATGGTATGTAAAACTTTACATTAAAACAAAATTTATCCCATGCCACCCAAATTCTATCATTCTTTTGCAAAATAGTACTCCCTCTGTTTCATTTTAATTATAACTATTTGACCCAGCACGTAATTTTATGAATGTGTTGAATTTTTATGAAATTTGATGAAAAAAGAGTTTTTTTTAATGATAATGGTATGTAAAACTTTACATTAAAACAAAATTTATCCCATGCCACCCAAATTCTATCATTCTTTTGCAAAATAGTACTCCCTCTGTTTCATTTTAATTATAACTATTTGACCCAGCACGTAATTTTATGAATGTGTTGAATTTTTATGAAATTTGATGAAAAAAAAGTTTTTTTTAATGATAATGGTATGTAAGTGGGGTTTAGAAGATAGAATGACAGAGGAGGAAGAAGGTGGTGAGGTTCAAGTGGTGTACGTTGGAAGTGAAAAGCCTTCACTCTAATTTCTAAGATTTCCATCACCTTTATAGAAAACTTGAAAACAAACTATTATGCCTATCAGGCTTATTTATTTCCTTTACATTCCAAACCCATATCATATTAAGTGATATCTCCTAAGTCAGGAGAGCGTACCATCCTCAGAAGCTACTCAAGAGACAATCTTCTCAACTTTTTCCACATTGTCATCCTCAAGCAATGGGGTATAAACTTTGAGCCCTGAACAATCAGCATATCAAAATTAGCTTCTCCTTTACTAGGAGACTTAGCCTTCACAGTAGTTCACTCTTGTTCAGAAGGTTTGGCAACCACATCTTCCTTGTTTTTCACCACAGAAGACTGCCAAGCTCTATTCTTAGGAACTCATATTTGCGTACGTTGAACTTTAGTCTTAATGTTCAGATTTGTGCTCACTCTTGTTCAGAAGGTTTGGCAACCACATCTTCCTTGATTTTCACCTCAGAAGACTGCCCATCTCTATTCTTAGGAACTCATATTTGTTTACTCTGAACTTTAGTATTAAAGTTCATATTTGTGCACCCCCCCCCCTCCCCCCCAACACACACACACACAACCCCCAACCTCTTTTTTCCAACAGTCACCACATCAAAGAGAAATGTTCTAAAAAGCGTTCTAAGCGGTCACTTAAAACGCTCGCATAACTCAAAAAGCGATCTTATTAAGCGTTTTGACCGATTACTCAGTCTCTATTCGGAAAACGCTTAATCCACACTTAAACTATGTTTAAACATTTGAAAAAATTTGAATAAATCAAAGCAGATTTTTGGAAAAGATTTTGTATTTACAGTTTTCAAAACAACATTTCAGCTTTCAGTAATTAAATTTTGAGACAGGAAAACAGTCTTAAAAAAAACAAATAATCATCTCTCTATCTCGGACCATTCGATTTCTCCAAAACTTTTGGCTCCTCTCTTATTCGTCCATCATTCTTTTTGCTTCTCTTCCGGTCAATCAAGGAATAACTATAAAAAGATCATTTTAATGTCATCATCTATGGTCTCTGCCTCTAATGTTGATGAGCAGACCATGGATGTTTAACTCAATGAAGAGTCTCATGATAATCGAGAAAAACCACCTCAATCAAATGATTTTGGTTGGGGAATTTTACATATTTATATGTATGTATAGAATATTAGCCATCTATATTTACAAAATATTGAAAAAACGATTAATCTGCTTAATCAACTGTGTAAACAATTAATCATTATTCCGTCCTGGACCGCTCTAGGAATGAAAACGCTTTTTAGAACCTTGTCGAAGAGGAAGCCATTCATACTTGACATTCACCTAAACTCTTTCACCATTAGGACCTACAGACTTCACTTGCTCTACTAGATCCATCTCCACCAAGACACGAGGAAATGAGATTCTCCCATTCAAGCACCGTGTTGGTCTGTACATACTTGATTGCCCACTCGACTAACAATTTTCTCCAGGGACTTCTTTCCCCAAAATTGCAAATCAAACTCAGGCGATTGAATCCAAGTAGACACACTCATAAGAACATGCTCATCAAAATTGAAGTGGGATTCCCAGATTCTTAGTACCAATGGTCTGGACTGAAAGAACCAACTAGTACTCCGGATCTTCTTCTTGTCACTTGTATCTCCAAACCTGAAAAAATGAAATACCCCTTTTAATGCAGGAGCACTTCAAGACCGGCAACCTTATTCCATTGATTGTGCAGAAAATTCATCATATTCGCATAAGGCACTTTGTGTCCCATCACATATCCTAGGAGTGCAGTGTCCCAATACCTTCGTTCGTCAATTACATCATCCCAAGTAATTGTGAGTTCATCCTCATTATCACCAACATAGGCATGTTGCAGACCCTGTTTGGATTCTTTATTAGCAAATTCTTCCTCACCCTTTATACCCACACAACTAGAAGGTCTCCCTGCGATATAACTCTTACGAGGCACAACAACACTTCTGCCTTGCTCTGAACCCTTCCCTTTCATATAATCTCTCTTCAGCGCATTCATCATTCGTCATCAACCCCTTTACCTCCTGCATCACCACATTTGCATCCAGTCACCTTATTACGCGACATAGTGCAACAAACCATCAACCCATCCTCCTCCTCCTCCTTGCCAAACCATCTCATCATTACAGCTCACTCCAGAGTCAAACACAGCATCCCTCCTCACCTTCGTCTCATCCTACACCTTCACAATATCAACCTCTTCACATTCTCATCCTTATTCTTCTCATTAGTTCAGAGTCAGAGTTCTTCGCATTCTCATCACTCACAGGCTTTTTCGCCTCATCCACTTTCATCTTCGTTTTCCCCTTTTACCATCCTTGCTCTTCGTATCAGGTAAGGAATCGGTCAGTTTCGCCCATAGAAACCATCCCATCCACTTCACCCTCACTCGAATTAGGACCAATCGCCAGTTTTTTAGGTCATCTTCTATCCATAGATCAGTTTTAGTGTCGTGCCAGTCCCCTACGCCATCGGCCGAAACCCTAGTCCCCCAAAACCCAGTTTTTGGGTAGGTTCCTTTAACAATGCAAACTAACATTTGCAGAACGTCAACACATGGTTTGTCGAATCGGACCGATTCGGGGTGAATCTGGGTTTATCGTGGTGAATCTGGGTTTATCATTCCGGTTTTGGACAAGAGGTGAATCGGCGATACACTGTGTACCGCCTGTGAATCGGGTGAATCGGGATGTATCGACCTGACTTGGGATGTATCGTTCTCGATTCAAACCATTATAAATCTGGTGCCTATTTTTCTTGCATATTCATTGCTCTCTCGACATAGTCTAATATAATTAAATCTGAGATCGATTGATCTAAGAACCTGGTGAAGAGATACCATTGCACCCTAAAACTAAAAAACAACAGATAGCGGAGCTAAGCTGAAAAATCAGCAGAGTTATTGATTCGACTTTGCTGATACATCGTCTCTAGCAAAATAAATCTATTCAATCCTCCCTTCTAGGTTTATTTTCTCATTTAGGTCCAACATAGTGGCATGATCGATCTTCATCAGGATTTGATCATGAAGCCGCTCGACATTCTGCATTTCTTTAGATTTTAGGTGTTGTGTTATGTATTAAGTGAATTTGAACTTCTATTTTAATAGTTTATGCTTTTTATATGATGTTTGACATTATTCATGTAACAAAAATGATGAATCGGACCGATACACTCCTGTATCGATGAACCGTTCAGGTTTTGAAAATACCAATTCAGGTACGATTCCCGGTTCGGAAAACCTTGCATCAACATCCTTTCCTGCTCATAAATCACTTTGATTAGATATTTGACACCAAATTATAGAGCTTACATCACACAATAACAGATTGCAAAACTGGTTCTTTAGAGAAGCTCGAACTTTTGGCCATACGCTTCTGTCAAATATGTCTCATCATAGATTTAATTCTCGAAAGCAACTTCTCAATTTGTATTCTCTCAATACCCGTTTGGAACTAGAGCCTTAGACACTGACCAAGTCAACCTTGTGTTACTCTTTGGAAATGCTAGGCATGCAATCCAATGAGGCGCAACAATGTGCTCTCAGATTAAATTTGCTCCCTGTGTAAACTTGCAAGTGTCATAGCTGATTCCAGTTCCTGTGAAAACTTGCAAGTATCATAGCTGATTCCTGTTCGTGTTTGCTTCACTCAAAGTACGTTTTGCGTGCTTGTATTTCTCAAAATCATCATTAAACTGTGGGGTTTTTTCTTCTTCTTATTATTACAATGCCTTATACTGACTTCTTTACTACACTACTATCTCTTCTTTTCTTGAGGAGCTTTTACCTTTTAGATCTCCCCAGGAGAACTTTTGGTCATAAAATTAAACTCTCGTATGCATATTTCTCATGCACAGCATTTTCTTTAAAATCATTGATGAAACATGGTCCATCACTACCATCGACTGGGAGATCTTTCATGCCACTAGACACCACTATAAATCAAAAGCTTAATCCAACTCTTAGGAAATAAAGAAGCCAGAATCAACAGTCAGTAACCAACCTTAACTGCAAAATACGGAAACTGGTATAGGCTGATAATTTCACCTCAATAAAGTAGTCAATAAATCCCAGGGCGGCATGACCACTCAGCAGATCAAAGCTGCATGCCAGTGAACTACCAGCGAGCATAACGCTTATATATGCCTCAACAAAATCTAATGCCTCTAAATCATTTCATTCATTGGAATTCAAAGTCAAACTCACATTTCTAATGAGATCACCACAAATAAATCATCTCAATCAAACACTCCAAAAACATATCTTTCACCCCAGCCCTTGTTACTCACCAATAACCATTTTAATTCATGGACATGACAATTAAGACGTTCAACTCGCTATTGACTTCAGTGAATGGCACAATGTCATAAAGAAGATCATCTCGACGAAGTTTTCTTAAAGACAGATTTGAGAAAACACTGAGAAATTTATAAGGAATGGGCATGTAGAACTTAAATTTCAAGCTCCATCCGGCTGAATGCATTTTGTAAGAGATGGAATCTACAATATGAACAATCTATCTGCACCATGCTGTGCTAGAGGCTTAAAAGTTTTACTCCTACTGTTCAAAAATAAATCCAACATATCTAACACTATACTTTTTAGGCCGTTGCAAGAAATGCAAGATTGTCTTTAATGGGAAATTCTCTGCCAAACAATGTCCAATTTGTAATTGTTTCAGGCATGTATTTCATCAATTGATAAGGCTGACATATTCACCACAATTTGTAGTACTACACAAGTATTTGATTGAACAATCAGCATATCTCATTTTCACTGAGGCTAAGGCTATAAGCAACAGAATAAGACAGCACAAACTAGCTCTGACTAGCAAATGATCCCAATTCCACAGAAGACAGAAATACCTCTAATGCCTTGGTCATTGCAGGCATTATTTTTTCATCAATTGTGCCTTCTGCCTGCAAAGCAGCCAAGGAAATCAAAGGAGATAAATTACAAAGCTCAGTGTCTTGACAGTACGTAAATAAGATAAAGAATAAAACCAGTACGAAAGAACAAGTAGTCGAGTAAATAGGCACTTAGATAGACATCATGTGCCTCTGAAACCAGCACGGACAAAGAAGATGCTTTAAACCTGCATCTAACAATTTCATTAGAATGGTTTATGGGCCAAACGGTACTTGCATCATCAAACCTCCGGATTTTCCCCTCATAAAACTTGATATAGTTTTCGCAACCCTCATGTACAGATATCCAAAGAATCCTGAATCTATGATGTAAATCATGACATCACAACTCGTACATTGCGTCTGGAATTTCAGTGGTAGAAACTACATGGAAAAATAAAAACTTCTTCCAAACATAGCATCAAACTTGCTCGACGACTAATCTCAAAAACCCAAGTGGCACCTAGATAAACTTAGAGACTTCTTCCTCATACTCGCACCTTGCAAGATAAAGCCATTTTAGGTAGTTCTGTAACTATGATCTAAAGCATGTCACCCCAACTCGTAAATTATCTCCTGAATTCTGGTGCTAGAATTCCACGATCAGCGCAAACTTCTCTCGAAATGAGGGAAAAAAATGCTAGCATCAGAGCTAGCGTCTACAAGCCATCTCACAAACCCAGTGACAATTGAACCCAAATTCCCTTATTATCAACTCAACCGAACCGGCCCTTACCATCAGACACTGCACACACCAGCAATCGCAAAACTGAAACGACAAATTGGATTCATTCCTAAACCCCTCCCTGAAATCCTCTCCATCTCGTTAATACTTGCAAACAACACAACATATGAAATCAGGTTCCAACCAAAACATGACATCAACAGACAGAAACCCCATCAGCCCAATTCATCAAATAAGGCCTTAAAAAAAATAGTACAACACAATACCTGGATGTGCAGGAAAAGTTTATCGGAAGGCGAGACGGGGACCGAGAAAGCCTGCTCAGAAGTCGACGATGTGGTCTCTTGTTGAGAAGATTCCGTCATAGTCACGGTCTCCTCCGCCACAGACCTTATCTTCCACACACTGCCCATGCGAGTTGCTTCCGCCCCGCGGCGAGACGAGCAATGGCCGAATGGTGCAACATTGGATGATGGGAAGTGAAGTGGAAGAGCACAACTCGATGGCAGTAGCCGGCGGGGATTACGATGGCGGCGGTGGTGATGGAGATGAACTGAGGGTGGTCTGTGGAGTGCGTGGGATAATGCAGGGAGTGTTGCCATGTTGATTGATGAATGAATGGATTACTGTTGGATTTTTGGGTTGTGTTGTTGGGGTTGAAGGAAGGTAAAGGATTGAGGTCAAGCCCTATCCAGACCAACAAAGGAGAGGAGCACTCTAGTGCTTTATCTGTCCAATGAATGTTACCACCAAGTAGGGTTAAATGTGACCTTTGCACTATACTTTAATACTCATTATAAGTCTTGTACTTATAGTAGCTTGTTCGATGATGGTGTAAACTTTGTTGATGTGTTATTTTTATTTATCCATATTTGAGTTAAGATTGAGATTTGTTGACAAAGTATGTGGTAAATCTTAATTAAAAATAGTTATTTTTCTATTTTAATTTAATTATAATAGTTTGATTTGAAACGAAAATTTTGTGGGGTTTAATAAAAATGGATATTTTTATAATGATAATAAGATTTATTATAATATTTGTGAGAGAAAGATATTGAGATGTATTATTACATAACATGATTGATTTTTTTTTAAATTAAATATTCATCAACATTATGAAAGTTATAAATAAATTGAGATATTAACTTTGTTGATGTGTTATTTTTATTTATTCGTATTTGAGTTAAGATTAAGATTTTGTTGACAAAGTATGTGATAAATCTTAATAAAAAATTGTTATTTTTCTGTCCAAATTCAATTACAATGTGTGATTTGAAATGAAAAATTTGGTGGGTTCATTATTTTGTGAGGTTTAATAAAAATGGATATTTTATAACGATAGTAAGATTTATTATAGTATTTGTAAGATAAGATAGTGAGATGTATTATTACATAACATGATTGATTTTTTTAAAAAAATTAAATATTCATCAAAATTAGGACAATTTTAAATAAATTGAGATAGTTCGAGAGAGAAAAATGCGATATGTATATTAAAAAGGAAGAAATATATAAAATTTGACTAAGACTACTCTATGGAGCGTTATGCAGTGGAGGACTGGAGGAAGCCACATTGGTTAAATTGAGCAAGATTATCTTTGTCGCGTATTGGGTCTTAAATTTTAGTCGTGTAACTGCCACGACAGAGAATCTCAAGTTTGGTCTCCTATACCAGCCTACTAACAGGCTCAGCCCGCATGTTATTTGTCATCTATCTCTTCACTATTCTGTACTTTTACCTTATTCCCTGGTGAGATTTTGAGGAATAAGGAAATGCACATTGAATGTAATTGAGTCGCTTATAATGTTCATGCAAGTTCAGAAAATGGCCAAAGACTGAAAAGACTGCAACTTGGGATATTCTGGCCACATCTCACGTAGAATCAGCAACGTCTACATGGGCTTTTCCTTCATGGTCGGCCGAATATATACATATGGTGATTTGTCAATACACAACAAAAGATCCAGGTGGCCAACGGGATACCGAAGTAGCATCACTTGATGTAGTCGGAATACCTGAAAAAGCTTGTATCAAACAAATCGCTCGTCTCCATCGACTTGTTTTACGTCGGCAGAGTGCAGCAAGGGAGTCTTATGAGCAGATGATTCCACATCATTCGGAGCTGGAAGCTCCTCGCAGATTTCATCTTTCGCTTTTCCCCACATGACAGCGTAGAATCCCAAGATAATCACTGTAGCACCGACGATACTGCAATATGATCCAAGTAGACTCGTTAAAGATAACTGAATGCAACCCTCTTTAGGATAAGACAAGGGCTAATTTCATGAGTCCAGCTCCAAAAAAAAAAAAAATTAAGAACTGTTGAGGTTTAACAGTAAGCAACTTTAAAGGATTACAGCTGCTGGTTTCAACTATGAAAATGCTTCCCAATAGTGGATCGGTTACGAAAAACAAATACCTTCCAAGATGAAGGGTGTCACCAAGGAATATGACTCCCATTGCTGCAGCAACTACAATGGAAACTGGCTTAAACATTGCGACGTAGACTGGACCCTTTCGGCGCATCACCCAGGCATGAACAGAATTCCCCAAAAATGATCCCACGAGTCCCTAATAGCGAGCAAGGCACAAGTTAGATGATCACACAACTAATATCGTTCATCCAGAGATATGACATACTTGATCGCATCAGATTGTAGATTCACAAGTTCTATGTGAAGGTGCCCTTACTCCGTATACAATAGCAGCCATGGAAATGTCTGGCTTCAATCTCCACTTACTCGGGTCAGGTTCTGCTACGGAGCCTACAATTGCTGACATTAACGCCACAAAAAGGTTGTAAAAGAAAACCACGACCAATTCCGCAGGGTACTGTCTTATTATTTGTGCCTGAAACCGATGATCAAGTGTAATGCAACATTAGTTAGGAATATCGCTGCTTGTTATGTTCAGAATTGCATTCAAAATCCCGATAGGATATCGTTCTAGCACCTGCACAATATACCATACAGGAGTGAGAATGTACTCTGAAGCTAGAAGAGAGCCTCCGATTATCCATTGTATCTGGCTCGTGTAAAGAAAGCCATGAAATGAGATGGTTGACTTCGACGACACCAGTATGATGGCCGGACCCTTATAAAGAATCACTATAAGAGCACCCATTATGGATACCGCTGTGCCCAGCACCTTTGCCTGACTGCTTAATCTTCTCCAAACTAGTTTTTCCATCCTGAAAAGTGAAAATCAAACAATTCATTATAGACCGTATGAATTACAGAGCAATACCTTGCAAGTTCATCTTCTGTTAATTACATTGTACGACACTCCCATCAATACCATCTTATTTGTTGCATTATTCCCTGTCTAGAGTACAAAATATGATGAATAAAGTACGCATTTCCGGCTCTAAGTAAGTAATCTATACCACTTTAATCAATCGAATCGTCTCGGGTAGATTCCTCCTTTTGCTCCTCTTCCATGATGAATTAAAGTAAGCGCAGCTATCCCCTATCTGTGTAAGCCCTTTCAAGGGGATACTATCTCAGGGGCGGGCACACCTGGAGCCAGACCACCCGGCCTTTCTTTGTTCGAAGTCAGTGTCCTTACGGCAAAGCTGGAGCCAGACCGAGCTCTTGATCCTCGGTCCTACTTGTGCGGTTAGGCAAGCTTGACTCTTTAAGAGCGGGCATAGAATCTCATTCCCACTAGATCCACTGAAGCTATATTGGCATATCTCTTTTATTACATAACCTACTAGAAACCACAATCAGAAAGGTTTTCATTCTCCTATACCGGAGAAACTCAGAAAAAAATAGGCTTTCTAGTCCGTGGTGAAAGAGAGAAGGGTGGTCGCAGATCAGAGCAGCTAGTTCTCTTCCCAAAAGCCTTTAGCAATTCGTGCTTCGCAAAGCGGATAGAAAAGCTCTAATCCAGCAAATTCATTCTTTATTGGGCACGCTCATTTCAACAACTTTTTCCACGCACTTCATTTACTATTCCCATAAGAACATCACCGTTCGCCAAAACTTTTATAGAAATAATATAGGGAAAGGACCGTCCAATCATGAAGGGAAGTTGACTCACGATACCCAGTGTCAGAGGAAGCGCCTTTCTCAGGCCTTTTTCACTAGTGGGATGACCAGAGAGGGTCTTCGTCTCCGTTGTCACTGGTCTTATGTCCATTGGGTTTCCCAAATAGTTATCACGATTTGCTTTCCTAAGCTGCTACCCAGATAGCAAGGGCTCAACCAGCTCAGGGATCTGGGACATAGGCGTTCTCTTAACGTACTGTCAGTTGAGTTGGGATGGGGATTTCCTAAAAGCTTGCCCCTTGCATTTCAAGATAGCACAGATCCATCTTTGTAGGGCTCGTCTAGGCATACTCTAGGATTCCCCTACTTGTGTGTATAAATCCATTAACTCAAGGAAGAAGCGAGTGGCGGTGTTGAAGCAAGTATTCACCTCGAAGGGTATTGAACGATCTCTTGTGTATGCATTAACATACTCAAGAAAGATGTTTTTCAATGCCTTGAAACACGCTAGAGGAAGATTCATTTCCCAAGGTAAGGCACCAGTCCTCTGTTTCCTGTTTGGGACTGTCTTGGTCTGATTAGGGTCTTTAGACTAGATCACTGGGTCTTGGTCTACTATTTCCTACTCTTCATGTCATCAGGGGCCTTGTTCTGTGTTAATTCATCCAACCCTGTCCGTCCCTTGAATCCTACCTAGGCCTTGAGGATGTGTTCTAGCTCTCTCATTCTTCTTTAGTCTCGTTTGTTTGTTAGTCTTGTTATTCTTAAAATCTCCCGCTACAAAGCTCAATCACCGTCGGGAGCTATGAGTTTAGGATCTCCTGTTACGTCTGATTGTCCGATTCTCTTGTTGGTAGGGTTAGATTTTCGTTGTCTCGTGACTAGACTATTTTTCGTTGTTGGTAGGCTATTGCTGTTTGGGTTAGATACAAAAACGAATAGCACTACTTGCTGCAAAATCAGCCATAAATAGCTTAATCAAAATCAGCCATCTTGACCTCGAGCGAAGCTTAAGCCCAACTCGAACAACATAAATAGCTTAGGTTGAGCTTGACCTTGAATTATTTACCGGGCGAAAAAGACAAAAGGTTCGCAGACAGATTCCAAACAATCAATCAAGCAGATTGTTCACGGCAAGTAATTGGACTAAGCTAAAGCAACGAGAGAAAAAAAAAAAAAAAAAAAAAAAAAAAAAA
>LIEC01012044.1:0-11397 GCA_001925005.1 Drosera capensis
TAATATTAAGTGGGCCAATACATCGTCATATAGAGTATAGGGCCCAATTGTGTAGATACCTACGGGCTTGATCCTAATTGATGATGGGCTGATTAGGGTTAAGCATCACTATATATATATGAAGGTTATGGTCCCCGGTTGAATATACGTTACATCTTTCTGGCATCCCATCGCAAGAGAGAGAAACCCTAGCGTGTGCATCAACTGGAAGACCCTAACCCTAGGTGATCTTCAATACAGATTAAAGACTTGCTCTTATGGATTCAGGTACGCTTCCGTTTATGATTTATTCTAACTAATTCGATATGAAGGTTACAGTTATTTATGTGGATTAATTCCAATAGATATTGGATCAGTGATTAAAACCCAATAGAATTTGGAACTTTTTATCCGTGAGTCAATTTATTCAATCCGTTTCACCCATGGGTCAGGTGATCCAACTCAACCCATTTTTTAGGTCTACTTAAACGCTTCCCTTTTGAATTTCAAAGATTAAGGAGCCTAAACTCTTAAAAGCAAGCAATGTAAAGCAAGTAAGCAATGTCTCCCTGGAGTTACAGACAACTCAAGGGAGACAGGATGAATAGAGGGGGGACGGTATAAGACATCAATCCAAGCACACAATACCATATTGATAACCAATTACTCGCCGAGAGAGATTGCTACTGTAGCCCCATTGCTGGTAGTTATGGAACAACTGCTTTATTGATGCTATCATACAAAGTTCAAATTTCACATAACACAGCAACAGCAGTCTTTTGACCTGACTTCAGCTCCTGATGGCAATTGCTGGGGACTGTTTTGATTCCCTGCTGCTTGTCTTGTAGGCAATGCATCTATAGACGTGTTTGTGGTTGAAGCTTTATTCCTCACGCCATGATCACCGTTATTTGACGTGTTCTGCTTATCAAATGCAAGAACCTGTACTTGCGGTCGATCAAGCACATTATTCGTTTTCATCATCGCTTTGCCTGCCCAAGAAGACATGATCCTACCCATTTCAAGAGAAGTTTCTTCCATTCTTGGAGGATAACAGGCTTGCTAGTGTAGTTTGAGTGTTTCACCTGGTTAAATAATGCCATCACGAAGAGAATCAAACACAAATCAAGAATAAAAATTTATAAGCAAAAATGAGAATCAATGCCATTCTTCTCCATCACGGCAATTGTTTGATCACCAACAGCAGCAACTTTGGAAACTATGCTTATTTTGGACCATCCGATTGGAATCTGGGTAGTCAGATGAGAAAGAAGAAATCGATGCTTAGTATTTCATTTATGCGAATTCCACTATGTGTGAATTAGCTGAAACTTCTCTCCTACGAGGAGAATTGGGTTCCCTTCAG
The DNA here is from genome assembly GCA_001925005.1 of Drosera capensis. Taxonomy (NCBI): domain Eukaryota; kingdom Viridiplantae; phylum Streptophyta; class Magnoliopsida; order Caryophyllales; family Droseraceae; genus Drosera; species Drosera capensis. The sequence continues at coordinate 1,346 of LIEC01012044.1, forward strand.
GAAAGGATATATCATGTTGCTATTGAACAGCTAGGTATTAAACTTAAAGCATCGAGTCACGACAACTTGACACATCGAAAACATGGAAATATAGCAGAATCATATTACTCTGTTCATACTAGAGAAACGAAAAAGAATCAAGCTCGATTATCTCAATCAAACATCAAATTCGTCTTCCCTAAATGTAGTCAAAGAATTTAGTTCTGTTTCATGGACAGAGAGACAATAAGTCGTTGAAAAGATGGAACATATAGGAAAAGGAACCAAAAGGTTACAAATCCTGCACTTAGTAAAGCAAAGAACTAAGACAGGAATAAGAAAGAAAAGAAAATGCCTGTGGAGTATACCGACCACGCACCTGGTGTACCAGAGCTGCCTCTTCAAATCAGGTTCTCGGCAGAACAGGCTTATGGCGTGCCTTCATTCAAGGGGAGCATTTCTACAAATCGTGTAGTCCCACCGAAAAGGAATAAATAAAGGAGTTCCATCAACAGTGAAATACTGTTCTTGCTATTTCCAAAGGAAACAGTCCGAAGAGTCGGAACTTTCCACCTGCATGAACTCATGGGTTTCAGATGCTTTCAGTTCAGATTATATTTGTGCCACCAGCAGTTGAATCAAGGCTTTTTATTGAATTCAGCAAAGCAAAGACCAAAGACTGAGTCAAGGAATACTTGAAAAGGGAAGGAAAATGTTACGTGGAGAATATCGACCATGTACCTGATGGTCCAAGTAGCCTGCACAAGTGGTATGACTGATACAGGGTCTCGGAATTTCCAAGTTCACCAATCTTTTTCGCACCAAACCAGGCTTATGCCAAGCAGTTTATTCCCACTACAGAAGCAGAGGTTCATCCTATCGGGGAAAGCATGTACTGTCGCTGAAAAAGAAATATTTCACTGTGTTCCATCATTTAGGGGACTTGTCAAAAGATTAGATTATACCCATATTTTCCCACGAAGGCAAAGCTCCAAATCTTCCACATATAGTTTCAAAGGTTTCAGATTGCTTTTGCTTCAGATCACCTGTAACGCCCCGGCTGACCCGGATATTCGGATCCAGCACGCGGGTCGTCACCAAGAAACCCTTTTCAGGGTTAGGACTGGCCCCACAGACCAACACTAGTCCTTTCAGGATGTTTTGTCCTCACTTGCACACACCCTGAGAAACTTCCCAGGAGGTCACCCATCCCGGCATTACTCCACGTCAAGCGTGATGGGCTATCGAAAAAAAAAGGTGCACCTTGTTGGTATACGTAGTACTATCAAACCAGTTAAGCATTTCCTTGGGGTATTACATACACCCCCACTTCAAGAACGCAACGTCCTCCTCGTTGCGACTTCAAGCACGATACACACACAAGTTCAGAACCGTCCCCCGGCTAGGCGGCTGACCCGGGACATCGAATCCAGCACGCGGTCGCAGGGTTGCTCTGATACCATTCTGTAACGTCCCGGGATTTCCTGTCCAATGTCTGTTAAACACGTGGCGTTACCGCCGCTCCAAAGTTTCCTTCGAAGCAAGGCGACAGGATTACAAGGGGTTTAAGTATCAGAAACATAGGATCTAGGCAGAAATATCCAACTTACATCGTCTTGAATTACATAAAAATCGTACTCCGAAAATATAAACGAAATGTTACAGAAAGCCGAAACTAATCATCATCGCTATGTAACGGTCCCCTCCACGATCCTTTATTACCTGAAACGAATATGTAACCGTGAGCTTGAAAGCCCAGTAACACAGGGTACATGTCCATCTCAGGGGTCTAACATGCTTATTATATCATGCATTTCCCATGCGCAAACAGGATGCAATGCAAACAACACTGAGCAATCATATGCCAATCAGGAATAATTAAATACGTACAGGGTAATAATAATATAAGTCAAGCAGGTTAATCCCTATTTAATTATCACTAGCCTTTATTAAAGGCTTTTACAGGTTAATGACATGCTCTGATATGTCATATTGATTCTCAGGACTTTTACAGGTAAACAACGTGCTTTTGTAACGTTCTAACAATTTTTATGACTTTTACAGGTTAATAACATGGGAGGAGTTACAGCAGGAGTTTATCGTTAATAGTATCGTCATACTAATAACAATTAACAAACAGGATTGTCGCTGCAGACGACCCAGGATGGTTAATAATAACCAAACACGGCCACCAAATATATTTCAATTGATGCCGATGCGTGCACGCGAAGGGAATTTCTATCCCTCCCTAATTAGTCAGGACTCGTAACTCTCCTAATTATTATCATTTACAGGAATATCCTCATTGTTCAGGTTTTCAGGATTTTCAGGCAGGAAACATGAAATTAAACATATTATTTTCATGTAAAACAGGATTCAAGATTTTCAGGCATATAATATGAAATTAATCATATTAATCCATGTATAGCAGGTGACCACCATGGTGTTCGTAATTCGAGATCTCAGGCAGATAATATGAAATTAATCATATTAATCCATGTATAGCAGGTGACCATCATGGTGTTCGTAATTCAAGATTTCAGGCATATAATATGAAATTAATCATATTAATCTATGTATAGCAGGTGACCACCATGGTGTTTCATAAATTTATACAACGCTATATTTTATAACGTTCTTAATAATTTTTAAGATTAATAATTCGTTACAAAAATTATATCAACAAGCACAGGATATCACACATCAAGAGCAGGCGAGCAATATTCAGAAACCGTTATTAAAATTCTATAATATTCTACAGGTTGCATCGTTACCCTTTTAGCAAACCAATCAAAGCAATCAAGCACATCACACTTTTATTCTTTTTATGTATCATGCGGGTACGTGATCACACAATCATGTAAATAAAATCACGTACATATAATTTAGGATAACGACGTGTGTTACCTCGTCATTTATAAAAATCAGGAAAATTCTTCAGAAAATCCCAAGCTTATTCCTGCTCCTTCGTAACGTTCGTACCTATGATAAAATAAATAACATAAGTACGCTAATATTAGTAACTAAATAATATACGCATGTGTACAATTATATATTGTACGCAACAATTACAACTTTTGATATATATATCTTAAGCCAAAAAGGGGTTAATCCCCTTTCCTCCTCTCCACTGCCGAACACAACCGGACCAGCCACGACACCGGCGACGACGGGCTGCCTGCCGGTGGTAGAACGTCTCCGACGAGGCCAACGAAGAAAGGTAAGGTCGAATACAATCTCGTCGGCCGATGAGGGAGACGAATCGACATCGGGAACTCAGGCGAGGTCAAGTATGTCGAAGTCCTCGAACTCGGTGGCCGAATTTAGCTTTGGACAACCGAACACTGATCGATCCGTTCGCTGGGAAAGGGTCGTTGAGGACGAGGCACCGTTGGCGAAGGCGAGGCAGCTTCGGGGTTGTGGTGACGAGTCGAGATTGAATCTGGGTTTACGGGCGACGGCGGCGGGCTTCAGGCGAGGCTGGGCTTCAGTGGCGTCGAGGTTTGGTGGGGTTGGGTTTCGGTTTGTGGTCGGAAATCGAGGGTTTTCGGGCGGGGTTGGAGGTGGCGTGAGGGAAGCAGGGTCGTGTTTTCAGGCGAGGTTCGCGGTGGCTTCGAGGATCGTTCGAGCTCAGGCAGGTTTCAACTGCTTTGGTTTCGGGTTCGGGTTATGGTCGGGAGGCGTTGTCGAGGTCGGGGTGGCCGGAATCCGGCAGGGCATATTATCATATATATACGAGATGAAAATTAAATCGAAGGTCAAAATCTTACCTTTTCTTTGTCTCCGTTTTCCTCGGATGCTAGGTCAAAATATGCGAGGCCAACACATTTTGAAGTATTTATATCGAGATGTGATTGAATTATTTATGGAAGCGGTTGAGATTTTCGCGGGATTCTTGCATCATTCAAATATACCTTATCATATTTAAAATATTATTTCCTTATTCAATTTATTTCGGGATATTACACTATCCCACTCACTTTCCATCCAAAAGAAATAAGAGGTGGTCCTATTTATAAGGATACTCACACTCTATAAGAATTCCGATGTGATTTTTGTTTTCAAACAAATACATTGCTCCCTTTTGTTTCAATATATATAATTAAATTTTTACACAAATTTAACCATTCTCATGCATCTCTAACAACATTTAAGGAGCAATCCCAACATGCGGATGTTTCACATCTTCCCTTTGCTATATTAATTGGATCAAGTATTAGTTTTGGCAACACACGGTTGTAGATCAAAACAACTTGATTCTGTGCAATTATTTAACATATCACTATTGGTTTTAACGAGGAGCACCTTGAAACAAAATTGGGTGAGGTATTCTCAGAAGTCGGAAGAGAACAAGGCCGAAGAAGTGTAATGCTCGGGAAGATCTCAACTGAAGGGGAAAATGTGATTGGCAGATCTCTTAGAGAGTTTAGCTTTGGTTGTACCTCAGATGAACACTAGTCGGATTAATGCAAATCCAAGACGCTCTGATGACAGGCGGCGTGTTTGGTGTAATTACTGCAATAAACCACGACATACTCGGGAGACATGTTGGAAGATCCATGGTAAACCAGCCTCGGGAAAAGGAAGCAAGGTTGAAAGAACATATCCTTCTGCAATTGGATTCGGGCCACTCTCTTCAACAAAAGTGAAAATGGACCACAACTACTAAGTCCACTTCACTCCAGGGTAATCCTAGTGTTTCCTTTTTCTAAAGGAAATCTCAAAGGATTTTTCTTGGTCCATCGAATAATCCGTAAACTCGGAGAACCCTTTAAATCAGCTTTCGCTGACGGGCTCACCACTACAAAATAGCTCGGCACTTAACGGATTATGATCTTCTGTCCTCTTCTCACATTGAAGAAGTTAGGCTAAGTCATTTACCATATGGGATGAGGTGATCCCCTGGGCTAATCCTAATGTTTCTATATAAAGGTAGTAATCCAAATGGTTTTTCTACCTTTTCAAGCTTTTTTTCCTTGGATTATTGATTCAGGGGATTTTGATTATACGACCAGTCTCCACTCTTTATTTCAATCCTATTCTCCGTGTCCTAGCAATCAAAAGGTTAGGATTGCGGATGGTAGTCTCTCTCCTATTGCAGGAAAATACCATCAAAATTTCAGAGTTTGTATTATCTCTAAATGTCCATCATGTTCCTAAACTTGCTTGTAATCTTCTTTCTGTCAGCAAGTTATCCAAGGATTCAAATTGCCGTGTTGTCTTCTTTGATTCTCATTGTGAATTTCAGGAGCAGATCTCGAGGAAGATGATTGGCTGTGCTAGGATGGTGGATGGTCTCTACTATTTTGATGAGTTCGCGGTTAATAAAAAAAGCTCAAACATGTGATACTTCATGTTCAACCTCTCTTCAAGAGCAAATTTATCTTTGGTATATGTCATCTAGGATATCCTAGTTTTGATTATCTTAAGCACATATATGTTTCTTTACCTATTTAAGAGTACTGATTGTTTGTCTCTTCATTGTGAAAGCTGTTATCTTTCCAAAAGTCATCATGTAAAATCTTTGAGGAGTATATTGATCAAATTATAGTGTACAAATTGATTGATTTCTATGCTAAATCGTCTTTTTTGTGGACAGATCCTAAAATACATATAATTTTGGAAAGAAAAATGCAGCACAATTCTTTTCTTTGGTTAGCTTACTCACAGATATCATATTATGTGTAAAAGAAGGAACACATAAGGCTTTACTTAATTTTAAATCTGGCCCCAAATTAATTCGGCCCATATGTCAAGGAGGTGCAACTGACACGTTTAGCATACCAATTGGTTGACTTATACAACTTTTGGAACTCAGATTCCACTCAAACGGTGTCATGTGATCCGATGCACCACTGTCTATAATCCAACGATTATAATTTTCACCCATACCTGCGAAGTGGGATGACTGGGTCGAATGGGCTACCTGGACCGAAGGACGAGCCTAGGCCAAATGGGCTGTATTAGGGTTGATGAGTGTTAAGAGCTGGTTCTACTGCTCAGTTGTAAAGGAAAATAATGAAGTAGAGGCATCGACGATATATTTGTTATCCTCTGACATAGTTTAGAGACGCGACAGTTGACGTGACAAATGAGGGCTAGATTGGGCTTGGGTCGATAAGGGTTGTTAGGCCTGGACTACTAGGCCTGGACTGGGCCTGAGAGATTGAGTTCTCTTACTAGACCTGGAGATCGAGGCCTAATAACTCCAAAGGCCTGGACTACATCAACCTTGGGCTACAGAGTTAGTTGCAGAGTGACTTACTCAGCCCAATATCAACTTTGGCTAAAAAAACTAGGCCCAATACAAACAGGTCACCCTCGGTAGCACTATTTATGAAGACACCTTATGGAACATGGTCCGATAAGCTTACTGATTATTCCAACCTTCCTGTTTTTTGTTGTCCTGCATATTATCCTGTCAGCGAAGGGAAGTTGCAACTTAGGGTCAAGAAGGCCATCTTTATTGGATACAAGCCAGGTGTGAACGGGTATAAATTATACTCTACTAATCTATCTTCACCTACGATCGTCATGAGCAGAGACGTCACATTTGACTTGGAGTCAATGTTAGCCAAGAAAGTTGAGCAGCAAGGGAGCATTTAGTAGTAGATGGAGTAGACATGAGCACTTAAGAGATTGACGTTTGAGGTAGAGTATCAGGATGGGAAATCCTTATATTCCAAAATCCCCACTGATGTTTTGCAGCCTGTTCAGCAAGAAACAGAAGATCCAGAAGTGGAACCACTAGTATCCGATCTAATCCAGGTAGGACCCACTGTATAGTAGTGCCAGCTTAGTCGTGATAGGGAACAACGAGAGATCAGACTCCCAGTTCGATACGGCTATTCAGATTTGGTGACATATGCATATATTGTTAACAAGGTAGTTGAGAATGAGCCTTTGTTATTTCGGGAAACCGTCGCTAGTTCAGAATATGCCCAGCGAACTGCAACTATGAAAGTAGAACTAGTCTTTGCACAAGAACAAACTTGAACTCTAATTCACTTGCCAAAGGGAAAGCGCACCGTAGGATGCAAATGAGTGTTCAAAAAGAAGAAAGCAGGCGATGGTGGTGAGATGAGATTCAAGGCCAGATTGGTGGCCAAAGGTTTCACTCAGAAGGAAGGTATTGACTACACTGAAGCCTTTTCTCCTAGAGTCAGAAATAATTCTATTCGGGTTCTTCTAGAATTGGTTCCTAAGTTTGATCCTGAACTTGAGCAAATGGATATGAAGACTGCGTTGTTACATGGTGAGCTGTAAGAGAAGATCTATATGCATAAGCGAGAGGGTTTATTATTGTCAGGAATGGAAGACCGAGTCTGTCTTTTGAAGAAATCATCGTACGGGTTGAAGGTGTCATCCCGACAATGGTATCACAGGTTTGACACCTTCATGCGAGCATTGGATATACATGGAGCCCGTATATCAGTGTGTGTATCATCAACAACAACCTGATGAAAGTCAGGTCTATCTTTTGTTCTATATGGATGATATGTTGATCAATGAAAAAGACAAAAGGACTATTGACAGGTTGAAGACGCAACTCAGTAGCGAGTTTGATATGAAGAATTTCGTTCTAGCAAAAAAGATCTTGGGCATGGAGATCGAGTGGGAAAGAAAGCATGGGATCTTAACCTTGAGTCAGAAGAAGTATATTGAGAAGGTTCTAGATAGATTTGCTATGAAAGATGCCAAACCCATTTCTACTCTCTTGGCGGTGCACTTCAAGTTATATTTGGGGCTCTTACCAAAGACTGAGAACGAGAGGAGGAGTATGGCCTCAGTGCCTTATGTGAGTCGAGTTGGTTCTCTGATGTATGCTAGTATGCACTTGACCCGATTTATCATACACAGGTTGTGAAGTGGATCCTTAGATATCGTAAGGGTTTATCGAGATTAAGCCTCATCTATGATGCAAGGTAGGGTGGAGGCACTATCAATATAGAGGGATTCTCAAATTCTGATTATGTTGGAGATCTGGATTATCGAAGGTCACTAATAGGCTATGTATTTACTTTCTATGATGGGCCACTTTCTCAAAAGGCAACTTTGCAGGATACTATGACTTTAAGCACTACAGAAGTAGAGTTCATGGCTGTTGCATCAACTGTGAATGTGAAGGACACAATTTGGCCGAGGAATTTGGCTTTAGACTAAGATTTGAAGCAACACAGCACAATGGTTCATTATGACAGTTCATCACCTATTCACTTGACTCATAAACAGATATATCATGAGAGAACTAAGCATATTGGCATCCGTAATTATTTTGTATGGGATTATAAGGGTGTCAAGGTGATCAAGATTGTAACTGCAGAGAATCCAACAGATATGTTGACGAAACCAATTCTTGTGTCAAAATTTCGTCATTGTTTGAAACTCTTAGGAGCGGAGGATGGTTAGGCTAGATGTTGACATCTCTATCTCTTTTATTGAGGTTATTTATATTCCGTACATTGATGTTACATTTGCAATGTTCTATCTAACCCGCTTAGGTTAGTAACGGTAATTTATTAATATCAGTAAAATCTATAGACCTTGATCGTAACACTATCAGAGGACGACAATCGACAAAAGTAGACATACCTCAGTCATGCTATCAAGCTCCATTCGAAGATCCGACAATACAACAAGTTACTAGAATTAGAACATTCTGATATGGATAGAAGGAAAGAGGTGGATATGATTGTCCCCTGGAAGCAGTTCAACATCATTTTTGCAAAGATGGAGAGATCATTAGAGTTACCATACCGGCTTGTGATTTGAGACGTCCTTAATGCTTTCATCGAATTTCGATCCAGAGCTGATGTAAAGGAGGTGTTGAAGATGCATAACTCTTTTCTTTTTGGGAGAAGAATTAGGGTTCATCCCAAAAGGACTAATATTGCTAGTTTTAGGAACTGTTGGAATGTTTGGATGAGGGATACGAATGGTTCAAGTGTTGACTTCAAGAGGCCTTCCACTGTAAGTGGTGTAGTTGAGGAAAGGGATGAAACTGTGCATGACGATGAAATCCTTTTCCGTCACATCATCCCAGATTTTCAAGAATCATTGCCGGCATCTATTCTTTTCCCGGAGTTGATTTTCTATGAGTAGTAACCTATCAACATGTAATATTTGAGTGCGGAACTACTTTGTGGTGGTGAGCCCGTCAGCGAAAGCTGATTTAAATGGTTCTCCAGGTTTGCGGGCTTTACCGTTGATCAAAAGAAAAAATCCTTAGGGATTTCCTCTTTAAGGAACATGTAACATTTGAGATTAGGTGCTGAGTACAAAGGGTTGAATGAATCTATGCAAGTGGATTTGGATAGTGCCTTGGTTACTACAGGGTCAACGAAAATTTCAAGGTCAAAGAAAGAGTCTCGTACGAAGATAGATCGGAATAATGGTTTCCCACTACGGAGGAAGACGGCCTTGTCCGGAGGAGATGTTTCCGGCAACAGTGCAGGACGGAGCTCGAAAAAACTAAAGATCGGGAAAAAAGTTCAAGCACAACTCAGACAGGAACTAAGTGCACAGGGCTAATCAAGAAAGGAGATCGAAGCTATTGACAACAAGCTCAGAAAGATGCAGACTGGGCAATAACAGGACATCTCTACTGCAAACACATTAATAATAAGGACTTTTGCAACCGAAGCTTTCATAACAACAATTTTTCTAATCTCAAGTGTAGGAATGTATCTGTTCATGATTGAAGCTGAATGGCCCTTAATCAAATCAGAAGCATGGGCTACAACAACAACCACAATCACATAATCTCCGGTTTTCTTAGTTGAATCCTAAACCTCTAGTTCGGGAGAGATGGGGTCGATAGTCTTCACTCTAATTCATCATATTTTAAGGTCTTTTGTTTCGAGTAACCTTATTGAAGAATCGTTAAGTTTTTTTTTCTTCAATGTTTTCCCTTTCACATTTGGATCCCATCGTAAATTGTCTTCCATTTCGGTGTAAAACGCAAGCGGCTATCCACTACTGAAGCAACAACCCTATAAAATTGATTTATATATGTGTGTGTATGTGTGTGTGTTAAATTTAAAAGGATCAAATTAACCTTTTAATTATATGAG
>LIEC01012044.1:11417-96240 GCA_001925005.1 Drosera capensis
AAAAAAAAAAAAAAAAAAAAAAGAATGAAAAAGATGATGAGATGAGTTGTTGTATAAAGAAAAAAGAAAAATTGTTTTTATATTTTTATTTTAAAAGATTTTCAAATAAAATAACGTTTTAAATTTTATAAAACATTTAAAAAATATTATAATTTTATTAATACAGAGAAACTATTTTTACTACATGTTAGGTAGAATTAACATGGCATCCCAGTTGGTGAGCGGCTTCATCTATGTGATCCAAAGAGAAACTCCTTCACGATGAACTCTTTAGAATGATAGTAATAATAGAATTTTTTTTTTCAAGAAAAAAAATCTTCATAGAATAATATAAACATCTTAATATCTACTCCTTCCGTCTAAGAAAATACATTATTTATCTATTTTGGATGTCCATAATCTTATTGAAAATTTTTTCTTCAAAAATATCAAGACACCTTTACTTTTTACTCTCTTTATTCCAATTTATCTGTCGTTCGGGGAATTGAATGAAGTTCCAAAATATCTGTCGTTTGAAATAATCCAAAGAAAAGTTGAAACTTCTCTCCAATTTTTCCTATGCATTTCGACTAATTCAATACAATCTTTAAAATAACTTATCATTAATAAAAATAAGAATGGAATTTCCTTATATCATTAAGATTTCTTAGTACGTGTGTTTTGATCTACTACTTCTCCTCCCATTTGTTTTTCTCTTCTTTTTGTCACAAACCTTCAAGGACATAAATGTCTTAACATCAAAAATTCAACATACATAATATCCCTTATCGACCAATTTGTTGTATTTATTTTATGACGGACGGAGTACTATTTTCATTGAAATCCAATTTTAGTTTTCATTAATTCAAAATTTTTTATTTTTAAAATAAATTTATACCTAACTATGAGAATCCGACGATATCATTTAAAGTTTTTGGTTTTTCAAATTCAAAACAAAAAATAAAAACAAAAAAAAAGCCAAAATAACAACCGACTTAAATTTCTAACCATTAGATTTTATTAGTCATAAATAAGTTTATTTGTTTTTATTATAAGGAAGGAATGTAAATGCAAAAAAAAAAAAAAAAAATGTAAACAAAATACGTCGTTATACATAAGTCATGAACTTGGACAAAACAAACCATTAGAGTAGTCCAAAACCAAGACCTTATAACATTTGACTTGCCTCAAATCAGGTCTGTAAATAAACCGAATCAAATCGAGATTTTACGAACTCAATCTTGAGCACTTAATATTCATTCCGAGTCGAACATTAGTCAAACTCAAACATAGGGTAAAAAAATCAACTTCGAATCGAGTTCAAGTTTATGTTTGTCAAGTATTGAATCTCTCATCGAGTATTTTGTTGAGTAACAAGTCAAGTCAAACCTGATACGAACGTGAATCGAAGAGTTATATATCCATAAAATTAGACCATTAACAAATACCATTAGATATTTACAACCAAAAAATCAATAAATTTAACTGTATCAATGTGAACATGTCATTGCATAAAAAAACCAGTAGAAGTTACAATAAAAAACATCGATTATCAAGATTTCAAAAACTAATACTACTTGCGTCGAGAAATCGACTTTTATTGTGATCAACATTGGTACTCCCTCTACATCGAGAACTTTCAAGGGTTTTGATTTTTTTTGGATATTTTGATTTTGAGTTCTCATTGATTTACTTATTCCATAAATTTTTTGAGTTTTTTTAAAATATAAACTCAATTATAAACAAAACAATTAGATTTATTAGGACTTATCGACTTATATTTTATAAAACTAAATCTTTTAATATTTTCAAAAAATTTCAATTTTATAATTGTAATATATTGAAAAGATACAATTAAAAAATTTACTATTATAAATAGAGATTATTGAAGGGACGATGACGACCGTCTCATTCTAAAAATGACACAAAAGCTGAGAGGCAATGGGGGAAAGGGAGACAAAGAAACATTTTGTTTTGACACAACAAACAAATGGAAACAAACTCGAAGAGTTCTAGTCGAGAAGTTCGTAAACTATTCATGTATTGTTCAAGAATAAAACGAGTTCGTGTTCGACCGAGAAGTTCGTGACCGTTTTGTTTATTTACAAGAGAAAGATAAAAATACGGTCTACATTGCAAACAGAACAAAGCGATATCCTCTCTATACAGTTGTGGGCCCCACATGAATCATGATGTTCTGTCTGTTGTGTCGAAACAAACATCATCCCTCCAACGAGGGGTGTGATGACAAGAAACACACAAGGATGACAATCACAAAAAGACGTCTTGACTGATCAATACATTCGGCGCATCATCTTCTTGGGCTTCTTCAAGAAACTTAGGTGCAACTTCCTAAGCCTCTTCCGCTTCAATGCCATCTTTTCAGGCAATATCAGCCGCTTTTTCGCCTTCTTCACAGGCTCAGGCTTCTTCATAAACCTCGGATCCAGCTTATACTCCTTGGGCTCGATGGGGAGCCCCTTTTCTCGAGCTTCATTAAAAAGCGCATTGGCTTTATCGGCAAAGTCACGAGCACAAAAGTTTCCCATCAAGAGGTCATAGGTCTTCATCCCGGGTTTACAACCATCCTTTTTCATTATCTTGGACACACTCAAAGCATGATCTATCCTCTCGATTCCACACAAGATCTTCAAGAAATCATAATCAGCCTTCTTGACAAGAGCATCACCAATCCAGCAGACTTCATCCTATAAATCATCATCACCTTCACTCACCCTCGCAGCCTGATAAAGACTCCTCGTCAGGACAAGAAACGTCATGGCGTCCAATCAGAAGGTGGACAGCTATATAAACCCTCTCGGGGGAAGAACATTTGCAACAACCAACAAAACAAACACAATCAATCCAAGAGAGACATTGAGAGCAAAGCATTCCACTTCTTCCGAGCTTGTTCCCAAAAGTTTCATTCCCTACATCGGGTGTCCCATTTTGCCTTACGAAAACAATGAGAAGGCTGAGCCTAAGCGAAGGTTGAGAGTAGTTTAACTGACGCATGGGTTGTGAGTCTTTAACCCCCGTGACAGGAGGCGAGTCTATGTATGGTGATTGGTGAACTGTAGGGGAGAAAAATGTTTTGTGTAAACAAGATATGTAAGCGATAAATCTTGTTGGAATGGCGTTGAAAGGTAATTTGGTTTAATGATAGATAGATTAGAAGAAGAGTATTTGAAAGATCACACAAGATTAACGTTCGAGAATGCTTAACTTTGACTTTGACGAAAATGTTATGGTTTCATATCATCACATTGTAAGAATCACGCCATATCTATCATTTTCGATAATGTTTAGTGCTTAGTAACTTCTCAGGTACATCACGAATGCCTCTATGTTTATGAGTAATCTATTTATTAGCCATACAATGCCTTAATCTTGTTAATATCATCCTGTGTGAGTTACCTCTTGATCTGACCATAATTAAGCATTGCATACATGACAACATTTGGATCGAAACTATGCGCGAGGCCAAGAGTATGTCCCAACTCATGTAACATCACGGATTCTAAGTCAACCAGCAAACCTCCGCGTGGATTCCAGGCCTCTTCTGCATCGTAATGTGACTGTCCGCCTGTCGGATAAAAAGAATGAACCAGAATGCCACCAGGACCGTTGAAGGGATTGCCATCACCATGTTCGCCACGAAAGAATTGACCATTTATATTGGAAGGTAATTGTTCAGGCACTTGTGTGAAACAGAAGCTCAGGTATCGTCCCCATTCTTGTAAGGCTCTTGAGAACAGAACGCTAGGGTCTATGCCATAGGGATCTAAGGAGCTGTGCTTAAACTTATAAGTGATCACAGATATAAACGAGGGCCATTTCAGTCTGACGGTTGCATAGTTTGATGCATTAGTGGTGGAATTCGTATTATGAGCCCACATCATATTGGTCCCATTGATGATATATGGAACCCCGCATCTCAGCCTCATCATGAGATTGGTGGTGCTGGCATCCAAGTAACCAGTAACACTAAGACCAAAGTTTTGCTGATATTTTTTTACTGCAAATTCAAAGGACTCATCAAAGACGTTGTCTTCTTTCTTGTCGAAGTGACTGCCTAGGTGTAACTCCACAAGATTTCTTGTCCAATACCTATCAGATATGTGGTGTTACCGCAGCTCCAAAGTTCATTCGACACAAGACTACAAGATTAAAGGGGTTTAAGTATAAAAAACATAAGAAACTAACAAGAAATATCTAACTTACACGTCTTAAATTATATAAAAATCAAATGTCCGAAAATATAAGTGAAATGTTACAGAAAGCCGAATCTAATCATCATTGTTATGTAACGATCAATCCCATGATCCTTTATTAGCTGAAACAAACATGTAACCATGAACTTGAATGTCGAGTAACACAGGATACATGTCCATTTCACGGGTCCGATGCTTATTATATCATGCATTTCCCATGCACAAACAGGATGTAATGCAAACAACAAGCAATCATATGTCAAACACGAATATATAAATATATACATACAGAATTATAATTCAAGTTGATTAGATTAATCCTTGTTTTATTACCCTTAGTCTTTATTAAAGTTTTTAACGCTCTTCATGCATGTCATCTCGTGTTCATTTTCGTGACTTTAAAAAGTAGATGACATGAGAGAAGGTACCACAGGAATTTAATATGTTACATAGTATGGCCATACCAGAAATAATTAAACAAGGTTTATGATCTCTGCAGTCGACCCAGAACGGTTGATTTTAATCAAACACTGCCATCTCTTGATGTCGCTACGTGAACGCGAAAGGGTTAATTACACCCTCCCTACCTAGTCATGTAACGTATCGCAGCCATTGATATTTACATGATTTTCTTCAAATTCAGGATTTCGGGATTCTCAGGCATGTAACATGAAATTAATCATATTAACTCATGCATAGCAGGTTAGTACCATGATGTTCGTAATTCAAGATTTCAGGCATATAACATGAAATTAATAATATTAATCCATGTATAGAAGATGACTACCATGGTGTTTGTAATTCAGGATTTCAGGCATGGAACATGAAATTAATTACATTAATTGCATGTATAGCAGATGACTGTCATGGCCTTTCATAAATTCATATAAAATCATATTTTTATAAAGTTCTCTAAAGTTTTTCAAGATTAATAATTTGTTAAAAAAATGATATTCATTCAACACATGATATCATACATAAAAAACAAACAATATTCAAGAATCTTTATTGATTTATAATATTTTACAGGTTGCATCGTTACCCAATTAGTCATACAAACATTCAAGGTAATGAGGAGTATCACGATTCTATTCTTTTATTCAACTTGCAAGTATGTGATCAAAGAATAATACAAATCAAGTCACGCACACACAGATATTTAAGTTAGGGTAACAATAAGTGTTACCTTGTCATTTTTATAAAAATCAAAAATTCCACAAATAAATCCAAGCTTAATCTAGCTCCTTCGTAACGTTCATATCTATAATAAAAATTAATAATATCAATATTATCGTAACACATTTAAGTGTTAAAAAATAATATATTATGTACACATAAGTGTACATAATCCTAATGTGTGTTCATAGAGGATAAATCCCCCTTTTTTTTCTTTCCATTTGGCTGGGAAGGGATAGAGGCTGGGCTCAACAGATTCAGGCAGGGCAGACGAAGGTGACGAAGCCAACGAAGGCGAGGCGACGTAGGGGTTGCTCCGACGAGGCTGGTGAGGTCAAGGACGGATGAGGTGGAGCTGCTTCCGTTGATGATGAGTCGTTGTCGTGCGCTACCAAATCCGACTATCCATGATATTCTCCATCGTTGGAAAGGTCATCAGCGATGGGGATGGCCGAAATCCGGCCCGACAGTGGTGGTTGTCATATGAAATGAAAACAAAGATGAAGACAAAACCCTTACCCTTTTCTCTGTGTGTGCTCTCGACTAGGATGCTCAGATTCGATGTGAAATTAACATGATTTAAGACAAGGTTATATAAGCAATTTTTCGAGATATTTGCGGGAGTGGTTAAGATATTTATAAGATTTTTCACACCAACCAAATTATCTCAAAGATATCTCGAAATATCTTATGAAGATTTTTTTTTTTAAAATTTGATGCATATTGTATCTCTCCTTTCATCACACATCTTTTGATAGGTCGCAAAGTTTTGAGAAGCCAGGCCGGTACGTAGTCTGTAGTTCAAGAAGCAAAGAAATTATCTCTGCTATTCTGCATCCTGTGCATAGAATGCAAGTTGGAATCACAACAGCTTCGTGAATTTTGAAGCATACTCTGACACGGTCATGGTTCCTTGTTTCAAGTTGAGAAAATCATTCCTCTTCTCATCTTGTAGGGACTCAAGGTAGATCCTTGCTCTAACTGCAGTCTTGAAGTCCACCCATCCAAATCCTTCCTCTTCGGTCTAATCTTCAGTAGTTCTTCACTAGACATCAGCTTCGCCTTCGAGATAATATGAAGCAAAGGTGATCCTTAAGTTATCAGAGCACCGAACTGCATCGAGTAACCTCTCGAAACTTCTAAGTCAGTCTTCAAGGTTTGTCGGGTCCCTTTCATCACTGAAGCGTTTGGGGCGATAGGCATTCAGACGACGAAGGTACTTGTCATCATCCGCTCTGTGATCTTCAGTTTATCTTTGAGCCCTCTTTGCTACCTGCCCTACCCGGGCTTGGATAGCTCTTACCAAAGGAGCGTCCATAGGAGGTGCATTAACCGTAGGAGGTGCATTATCCAATATAGGTTGTGCGTTGTGTGGAACATTTGCTAGCCCTATTGACTCAGTGTGACAACCTTGTTGTTCTACTTCTTCTCCATCCTCCACAGGCGGAGCATTCTGATTTTGGACCACGTCCAAAGCATTTTGAGGTACGTTTTCATGACTGAAACATCACATTTATCAATGTCAATCATACTTTCTTTTAGGTTTAATATCATTCATTTCAGGCTTGAATATATTATTTTTCTCTAATTCATGTGAGGTTCAGAAATAATTATCATATCAGGCTCAGGGTGGAACATGTCATAAACTAGTTATCACTCAAACAATCAAGGTTCAGAAAATGGAACAACTTTGACTTATCACTACATAATCTACAGGAAATAGTGTAGGCCATCAATCCAAATCCGCCCATTTGTCTAAAACCTTTCTCAAATATCAGGGCTCTACTCCTTCCCATGGAGGTAACCAATAATACAGGTTCTTATGTAACCACTAGATTCTAAATCGAGAAACTCTGAAGTCAATTCCATGAGATCATAACTTAAAATCCTTGAGTCAAATATCAAAGAATAGAACATCCATTACGTCATCCCGTGCCATAATCTTTTAAGCACAAGTATCAAGAATCATCAAGAATATGTCAATAAAAGAGATTGATCAGCCACTTATTAAGTATTCCAGAATAATACATGAAAGTAAACTTCAACGAAAAACATAAATTAGACACCTAAACTAGTTTTATTACAACTCTAAATTCATAATACTTGAGCAATCCTTTAGATTAGTCTCCCAACAAGCTTCTCTTCTTGTAGGTACTTTCTATAATTTTTCTCATAGTTACGGTGTTCCCACTATTGGTTTAATTCATAGCACCAAATCTCTTGACATAACTTCCTTCCATTGATCTTTCATTTCCCATTCACGTAATATTCCTTCTTATTCGGTTCTTCATCCACGAACAGGTTGTCATACTTAATCTTCAACGTTGAGAATCTTCTTCAAGATATGTAAAATTATCGCTGTCTCGTATATCGGATGCCTAAATGGATCATAAATCTTCTTCAAAGCCCTTATAACCTTTAGCGTTCTTTGTAAATGTCGATATAAGTCGTCCAATGGTAGAGAACGTGGAATCCTTTGCCACACTGGTTTTAATGATATTTTGCTAGATTTTCGTTTCCCTCA
The DNA here is from genome assembly GCA_001925005.1 of Drosera capensis. Classification (NCBI taxonomy): domain Eukaryota; kingdom Viridiplantae; phylum Streptophyta; class Magnoliopsida; order Caryophyllales; family Droseraceae; genus Drosera; species Drosera capensis. Next base: position 19,311 of record LIEC01012044.1, read on the forward strand.
CCTTGAAAATATTATTCTTAAGACAATCACCAGAATCACTTAATTACAAAGTATGAGTGGTCGCATAAGTTCATGCCAAGAAACATATCATCCAAATCATCCATTTCTTGCTTAACACGTACATAGTCATATTCTTACCCATAAACCCTAACTTGGATTATTTCCTCAGTATTATCCCATGTTCCTTTCTTAAATCCACGTTTTGATACCATTCTCTAACGCCCCAAGATTTCTTGTCCAATACCTGCCAGACACGTGACGTTACCACCACTCCAAAGTCCATTCAAAGCAAGGCGATACGATTACATAGGGTTTAAATATTAGAAACATAGGAAACTAACAAAAAATGTCCAACTTACACGTCTTAAATTACATGAAAATCAAATGTTCGGAAATATAAGTGAAATGTTACAGAAAGCCGAATCTAATCATCATCGTTACGTAATGACTCATCCCACGATCCTTTATTAGCTGAAACAAATACGTAACCATGAGCTCGAATGCCTAGTGACACAGGATATATGTCCATTTCAAGGGTCCAACATTCTTATTATATCATGTGTTTCTCATTCACAAACAGGATGCAATGCAAATAATACAAGCAATCACATGCCAAACAACAATATATAAATATATACGTAAGAATTATAATTCAAGTTGATCAGATTAATCCTTGTTTTATTACCCTTAGCCTTTATTAAAGCTTTTAATGCTTTTCATGCATTTCATGTCATGTCGTGTTGATTTTCGTGACTTTTACAAGTAGATGACATGGGAGAAGGTACCACAGAAATAATTAAACAAGGTTTATGGTCTCTGCAGTCAACCTAGGACGGTTGATTTTAACCAAATACGGTCATCTCTTGATGCCGTTGCGTGCACGCGAAAGGGTTAATTACACCCTCCCTAACTAGTCATGTAACATAACCCTCCTAATAATTGATATTTATAGGATTTACTTCAAATTCAGCATTCCGGGATTCTCAGGCATATAACATGAAATTAATCATTTTAACTCATGTATAACAAGTTACTACCATCGTGTTTGTAATTAAGGATTTCAAGCATGAAACATGAAATTAATAATATTAATCCATGTATAGAAGGTGATTACCATGATCTTCGTAATTCAGGATTTTAAGTATGTAACATGAAATTAATGTAATTAATTTTTGTAACTGTCATGTCGTTTCATAAGTTCATATAACGTCATATTTTTGTAACTTTCTTTAAAGTTTTTCAGGATTAATAGTTAGTTATAAAAATAGTATTTAATTAGTACATCATATCACACATAAAAAAACAAATAGTATTCAAGAATCTTTATTGATCTATAATATTATAGAGGTTGCATCTATAATATTTTACAGGTTGTATCATTATCCATTTAGGCATACAAACATTTAAGGCAATCAGGAATATCAGGATTTTATTTTTTTTATTTAAATACAAGTATGTGATCAAACAATCATACAAATTAAATCACGAACACACAATTATTTAATTTCGGGTTACGATAAGTGTTAGATTATCATATTTACAAAAATCAGAAATTCCTAAAATAAATCCAGGCTTAATATATTATGTATACATAAGTGTACATAATCCTAACGTGTGTTCATTGGTGATAATTCTTTTTTTCTTCCCATTTGGCTGGGTAGGGACAGAGGCTGGGCTCTGCAGCTTCGGGCAGGGCTGACGGAGGCGAGGACACCGATGAAGACGAGGCCAAGGACGGTCGAGGTGGAGCTTCTTCCATGTGCTGGCGACGGTGGCAGAGCTGCTTCAATGTGTTGGGACGGTGGCGGAGCTGCTTCCGTGCAATGGAGGCAAGGGCGACTCAGGGGTGGCCGGCTGTGGTCGTCTGGACTCATGGGTGGCCGGATCCGGGCTCGCCTTGGCTTAGGACAGTAGCCGACGAGCTCTGGAGACGTGTGACAGTAGCGGTGTACGAGGGGCGATGTCGGGGGCGACCGGATCCGGGCTTGATGATCAGTCTATGTCGCGCGCAACCATTGCGTTGAATGCAGGTTTCCAAATCCGCCTATCCATGATATTGTCCGTCGTCAGAAAGGTCGTCGGCGACTGGGATGGCTGGAATCCGGCCCGACTCTGTTGGTTGTCATACGGGATGAAAACAAAGACGAAGACAAAATTCTTACCTTTTTCTCTGTGTTTACTCTGGACGAGGATGCTCAGGTTCGATATGAAATTAACATGATTTGAGACCAGTTTATATAAACAAGTTGTTGAGATATTTACAGGAGTGGTTAAGATATTTTTGGATTTCTACTCAACCAAATCATCTCAAAGATATCTCGAAATATCTTATGAAGATATTTTTATTTTATTTTTTATAAAATTTGATGGATATTACATTAGGTATCCGAAGCTAGCAAGGTAATCTTTCAACAAGCGAAGGCCATCAACAATGTCACCCTTCTTGGAACCATCAAATGTGCCAATGAAGCTGAAAGGATTGGCGCTCGGATGTGGTTGAATAGTGGTGGAAAGGATAGCTAGAGATAGTATGAGAGTTGTTGGTATAAGAAAAGTTTCTTTGACAGATGCCATTTTGTTATCAAACTGATTAATACCAATGGCTAATTGGTCCATATTTATACTAAGCTATACTTTATAATGATACTAAAATGGGACATTCATGCATCTGTTTTAAAACATAACCATAATGATAAATATGCATGAATCCATTCTACAACATCACAAACAATTTAATAACTAGTTCATAGTTGATCCCAATATAACTTGTTTTCCATAACATCCAAAAGAGAAAATTGTTAGTGCATTTCCCAGAGTAAAGCTTATACTCAGTGAACCTGGAAATGTGTTTCGGAGAGAAATTCATTTAATTAGAGGCTCAATCCTTTTTTTCAAGGACTAGATGGAAGCCGATCATGTTTTTCAGGATTTTAAGTCTGGAAAAGTTGATGATTGATGGTATTATGTGTGTTGAATAGACAACAATATCATCTAAATCCTGATAAGTGATCTGTTGGCACCAAGTTACGAGTCCTATATTCCCATCTGAACCTCGCCGATCTTCTCCGTCAAAAAAGATTAAGGAATGAGCCTCTTTGTCACCATAGATATTCTCTTTATATGAGTATCAGCATCATCATCAAGTACTGTTGGAAAAAACAGCAACGGATGCGCTGAAATCAGTATGATACAGTGCTGAGGACAATGCAAGTGTTGCAATTTAACCCTGACATAGGATAAATTTAAAAATATATAACAGTAGAAACAACCGATATAATCAATTTTATTGCTTGGAGTTCTCAAACTTTTTCGATACAGTATGATTCCGTCGATATTCAATAAATTTATTTATGAGTGATACAATGCCTTAATCCCGTTAATATCATCCTGGCTTAGCTGTCTCTTGATCTTGTTATACTCAAGTTGCGGATACATGACTGCGTTTGGATCGGAGCTATGTGCAAGGCCAAGAATATGTCCCAATTCATGTAACATCGCCGATTCTAAATCAACTTGCAAACCTCCACGCGGATTCCAAGCCTCGTCTGCATCATAATGTGATTGTCCGCCTGTCGGATAAGAAGAATGAGCCAGAACGCCCCCAGGACCATCGAAGGGACTTCCATCACCATGTTCACCACGAAAGAATTGACCGTTGATATTGGAAGATGATTGTTGCAATACTTGCGTGAAACGGAAGTTCACATGGCGTCCCCATTGTTGTAAGGCTCTTGCAAATGGAACCCTAGGGTTAATACCCTGGGGGTCTAAGGAGCTGCGCGTAAATTTAAAAGTGATCTCAGACATAGACGAGGGCCATTTCAATCCGACGGTTGCATAGTTTGATGCATCAGTGGTGAAATTTGTATCATGAAGTTGATGTTGCAAGTGAGCACGCATTGTGTTTGTCCCATTGACAATATCAGCAGCCCCGCATCTTGGCATCATCATGAGTTTGGTGGTGCTGGCATCCATGTAGCCAGTAGCAGTTAGACAAAAGTTGTGCTGATATTGTTTTACGGCAGATTCTAAGGACTCGTCAAAGACATTGTTTTCTCGTTTCTTGTTGAAATGGCTGTCTAGGTATCCAAAACGGGAGAGGTAACCTTTTAGCAAGTGAAGGCCGTCGACAGTGTCACCCTTCTTGCAGCCTTCGAATTTGCCGATGAAGCTGAAAGCATTGTCATTCGGATGGGATTGGATGGTGGTGAAAAAGATAACGACGGATAACATGAGGAGTGATCGTAGAAGACAATTTTCTTTGATAATGCCCATTTTTTCTCTAGAATCTGGTAGGTGCCAATTGCTAATTATTGTTCCATATATTTATACTCAGATATACTCCATAATGATAAAGTCCCATTCATGAATCCATTCTACTTAACATGACAGAGAATTTACTTACAAGTTCATGTTTGTGCTCAATAGAACTTGTTTACAACTTCACCATGATATCCAAAGGGGAAGTATTTCAGTGCATGCATTTCCTAATAGAAAGCTTATCCTGATCAATGTACCTGGGCATGTGTTTGGGAGAGCAATTCAATTAACTAGAGGCTCTCAATTAACTTGATCGAGTTTTTCAAAGGTTATAGAGTTTTTAAAATACTTCGGTTTTGCAAATACTATTTGGCAAGAACACTTTGTTGCTTATCTTATTCACGTATGAAATCATATCAGCATGTTGATTTATCCTACTGACTATATTATAGATGTCATTAAAGGCCTTGATATCATTAATGTCGAATCTGAACTAGGCTAGCGTTACAGTATTACCAAAACTTTTTTGGATATAAAATAGACATATTTATGTTTTTTGCTACATTATAAATTCATTAATGTTTAGTAATCTATTTAGTTGGGATACAATGCCTTAATCCGATTAATATCATCCTGGTTTTGCCGCCTCTTATCCTGAGTTCTACCAAGTTGTGGCCACATGACTATATTTGGATCAGCGCTATGTCCAAACCCAGGATTATGCCCCCATTCATGTAACATCACGAAGTACGTATCAACATACCAACCACGACGTGGAATCCAAACCTCGTCTGCATCGTAATGTGATTGTCCAGACGTCAGCCAGAAACCGTGACCCGCGGTGTCCCCTGAACGGTCGAAGGGACTGGCATCACCATGTGCGCCATGAAAGAATTGGCCGTTTAAATTGGATGGAGATTGTAGCGGCACTCGTACGAAATGGAACTTTGTATATTGTCCCCATTGTTGTACGGCGTTGGAGAATAGAACGCTTGGATGAATTCTCAGTGCCTCTAAGGTGCTATTCGTGAACTTATAAGTGATCGGAGACAACCGCGAGGGCCACTTAGGTCCCACGAATACATAGTTCGATGTAGTATCATTTGGTGGAGTTTGCACTATGAATGTGATGTTGCCAGTGAGCACGCATTGTGTTGGTCCTGTTGACGATATTGGGAACCCCGTATCTAGGCTGCACCATCTGCTTAATGGTGGTGGCGTCTAGGTATCCGGCAGCACTTAGACCAAAGTTGGGTTGATAAGTTTTCACCGTGGATTCTAAGGACTCATCAAATATTGTCTTGTTTTTTTTTTTGTCATTTAGCTTCGAGTGTAACATCCCGATATTTCATAACATATTAATACATAATAATATAAAATGACGTTATTATCGTTGAGTCTCAGCATCCCAATTAGACAAAAATTATTTAACCGGTTTAAATACACAAGTAAATAAAATCTACTTACTCTCTAAAGATCCGAAAAATTTGACATGCTTTATTTTCTCAAAAAATAACAAAAATAGTATATTACTGAACATCGTAATTTATACAACGGGGTTATTAAATTTTTTTGTCAAAATCATGACAAAAATATGGTAAGTAACCGAAAAATTTCGTAAAATTTAATTTCACGATAATTAATGTGAATAATAAATAATTATATGTTATAATTTATTTTGCGGGGTTAAAAGACTTGTTGAAGATATAATAAGAAAAACAATACAAAATATGAATGAAATACAAACATAATACTCAAATACGGAGATATACGATCTTAATACGAAAATGACTTAAACCTAATTTTGACACTTATTATCTTTTATCTCAATTTATACTCCACCTAAATTAAATTATTTACCCATTCATTATCCACTAAATACCCACTAATTATTCATTAAATACCCACTAAAACTATTTTAATTGATTTACTTTCCCATAAATACAAGATCTCTTCTACTTGAAAAGCTTCTTACAAACATAAAAACACTTTTTGTCATGCAAAAGACGAGATAAGGAAGTGAAAAGAAGAATGAGAGTTTGAGGAGAAGAGGAGAAGAGGAGAAGAAGAGAAGTTAGGGTTATAAGACGATGAGGATCTTTTATCATTAATAAGAGAATGTGATCATTTTTTTATAAATTTTGTGAAAAATCTTACGCTCTGTGTTAAATTTCGATTTTAATATATATTGAATCCTCACATATATAGTTTATGATAAAATTAATAGATCATGTTTAGAGTTGTGAATCTTAAGATATAAATCAAAATGTGCGGATATGTTAATCTATAATGACTTATTACAATGATCACTTTGTGACTTGATCTAGAATTACACAAAAAGAGTTAGAAAATTAGCCTTATATAATTGGAAAAGACTTGAAGTCTAGTTTCCTGAAAAGTTTAAAAGTCTTTATTTGGAGTTGTATTTAAGAAGTTATGAGCTTATTAGTTAAGATAGGTATTTAAGGAGTTATGAGCTTATTAGTTAAGAAAAATCAAAATGTCTGATCTATCAGAAAATATAAAATTAAATAAATAAACTACTATTATTGGTAAGGTAGCGTGATAAAAACTTTAATTCAATGAAGATATTATGAAGTCTAGTTTATTTAGAATTTTTTGAAATGATTTTTGAAGCTGTATAAGAGAAGTTGTAGATTTAATCGTATCGAAGGGTCATGTTGGACAGATCCAAAAATGAACCATTTTGATTTCAAAACAACTCAAAATGTTCACAAACACTTCAAATGATGATAAATACATAAAATCATCATCATGTACTATCAAAATAAATATCAAAGAATTTTCTCAAATGGTGGCATCACCACATAACATTACTATTATGATTTTTCAAGAAATACAAATAAATATACTTAATTCCATAACGTGAACAATCATTCACAATCTTAATACGCACATTCTATTATATTATAGGATTTGGAGACGTTTCTCGTTGTCACTTAAGGACAAGGCTGAAGGTGAGCATGTCAAGAACTGTGATAAAAGGTAACGTTTAGATTTATTGTGTGTGACGATACGTATTATTATACCGTGAGTATAATAATAATATGCATTGGAATCTTTGGACGTAACCACTAAATATGGCTGATGTAAAATAGTGATTACAAATATTGCTTGCTAAATACTGAGTGTTGTGCAGTGTTGTTGCATGGTATGTGTTATGCCTTATTTTCTGGTATAATGAAGATGAATGTGTGAAAGGAATATAAATCCATAAATTGATGAAATAATTACATTGTATAAAACACAAAGAGCATTGTGTCTGTCTTTGTGTTATACAATGACTTGGTGGTGTCATTCTTTCATCAACCCTGTAAGGTCGTTTTGGTATGAGGAAAACTCACTACAGGAGACCCTGGGCTCTGGTTTGCCTTATCCCTTTTCGAGGATGTCCTTTTTACTAAAGTTGAATAAAGCTTGATACCAACAATTAAGGATATACTCCTTTTACTCACTTATCCTCTTTATACCAACAATCAAGGCATAACACAAACACACACATCATCTTATCACGGTATATAACAATTGCAGTCAGTATTTTACATAAGCCATATTTAGTGACTACGTGTCAAGATTCCTATACATATTATTATACTCACAGTATAATGATACATATCGTTACACACTGTAAATCTAAATGTTACCTTCTTACACCGCTTTTCACACACACTCGCTCGACTTTTTCTTTATGTGTCAACAAGCAACGTCTCCAACTCCTATTAGGATTCACATATTAATATTATGAGGTGATGTTGAGTTTTGTACAAGCTTTTGATACATATTTTGATTGTCCATGATGATGATTTTATATATTGAATATCATTAGTGATATTTGTTAATATTTGGAGTTGTTTTGAGGTCAAAATGATCATTTATGATCTAAAAGGTTCTGAGGCAACATCCCGACCTCTAATATAGGTGTCTTGACCTCTGGAACGAACTTCCCGGCCTCTTGAACAGATTTCCTAGATTCTATCCAATATGATCTTTTGACGTATTTAAATCTATAACTTCTTGTATACAACTCCAAAAGTTATTCCATAAAATTCTACATAAACTAGACTCCATTATATTTCCAGTGAATCAAAATTTTGATCATAAAATCTTATCAATAATAGCAGTTAATTAGTTTGAATTTATAATTTCTGCGAATTCATATATTTTGAACTTACTTCACTAATTATCTCATAACTCTCTACATACTACTCCAAATAACTAGTTTTAAACTATTCTAAAAAATAAACTTTCATACCTTTCCAATGATATATGGATTGTCTTATAAATTTTAGTATGTAATTCTATATCAAGCCACAAAATCATCTCTATAACCAATTTTTTACAGAATGATATATCCATACATTTTTATTTATATGTTAAGATTCATAACTCTGAATAATGTTTTATTAACTTCATTAGAAAATAGATATGTGATCATTCAACATATATTAATATTATAATTTATCAAAGAGTGCATAATGTTTCACAAAAGTTTTAATCAAGATGATCATCTTCATTTAATAACAGAGAAAGATCCTTGTCATACTCGTCTTACCACCTAGATTCTCCTCTTCTCCTCAAACTTCTCCTTCTTCTTTTCTCTTGTTTAACTCTAATCTTACATCATAAGAAATATTTTGTTTTGTGTTTGTAAGAAATTTTCAAGGAGAAACGAGCTTGTATTTATAGGAAACTAAATTAATTAAAATAGTTTAAGTAGATAATTAGTGGATAATTAGTTGGAAATTAATTAAATTTAGATGGAGTAGAAATGACATAGAGGAAAATAAGTGCCAAAATTCGGTTTAGGTCATGCTCGTACTGTAAGGACCCAAAATAGTCTATAAAATTTAGTTTTACTATAATTAATATGAATAAAAAATTATCATACATTATAATTTATTTTACAGGATTAAAAGGATTGTTTAACGATATAATAGGAAAAGAATGCAAAATATGGGAAGATACAATGTTAATATTAAAAAACACCATTTTTATACGAAAATACCCATTAATTATTACTAAATATCCACTTAAACCTATTTTAATTGATTTAATTTTCAATAAATACAAGCTTTTTTCTCCTTGAAAATTTCTTACAAACAAAAAAGAAAATAAAAAATACTCCTTATCATGCAAGATTAGAGTTAAGGAAGATAAGAGAAGAAGGAGAAGTTTGAGGAGAAAAGGAGAAGATAAGTGGTAAGCTGAGTACGACGAGGATCCTTCATCGTTATTAAAAGAAGATGATCATTTTATTTAGAAATTTTGTGAAAAATTATACAAAAATTTTGTGATCATTTTATGAAAAATTTTATAAATAATTATTTGGAGTTATATGTAGAGAGTTATGAGCATATTAATGAAGTAAGGTCAAACTGTTTAAACTAACAAAAATTCTAAATTTGAACTAATTAATTGGTATTATTGAGAAGATTTTAGGATGGAAATTTTGATTCACTGGAAAGATTATGAAGTCTAGTTTATATTAAATTTTATGGAATAATTTTTAGAGTTGTATACAAGAAATTATAGATTTAAATACGTTAAAATGTCAAGTTAGACTATTTCTAGTACATCTGTTCTAGTTGTCGGGAAGCTCGTTCCAAAGGTCGGAACGGTCGTTCCAAATTTTGGGATGTCGTTTTCGTCCTAGAGGTCAAGATGCTGTCTTAAAACCTTCTGTACTCAGAATGATAGTTTTAACCCTAAAACAACTCCAGATATTTACAAATACCTTTAATGATATTCAATATACAAAATCATCACCATGGACAATCAAAATAAGTATCAAACACTTTGTACAAAGCTCAACACTTCCTCATAATATTAATATGATGGTTTTTTTTCACAAAATACGAACAAATATGTTTAATTCCGTAACGCGAACAAACATTCACAAGAAAATATATTAATATGTGAATCCTATGTTTGTTAGTATAATGAGGATTAATGTGTGAAGAGCGTAAATACATAAATTGGTGAGATAATTACATGGTATAAAACAGAAAGAGCGTTGTATCTGTCGTTTGTGTTATATAATGAGTTGGTGATGGTATTCTTTCATTGACCTTATGAGGTCATTTTGGTATGAGGAAAACTCATTGTAAGAGACCCTTGGCTCCGATTTGTCTGATCCCTTTTCGCGGATATCCCTTTTATTAAAGGTGAATAAAGCTTGATAAGTTGAAATTGAATAAATGTCGCCAAGGGCACAATTATAACACTGTGGGTATCTTTTTTTTTTTTTTAGATGATAATTGTGAATGTCGGATTGATATGATAAGTTTTAAAGTGCTAGAATAAAGGATCTAAGTAGTCATTTCCCTTTTCTTTTCTTATCTTCTTCTCTCGTGTAACCCCGTGTAAGGGGATCGACACATAATTGAGCTCATATGGCTCATGGTTATTATTTTTCTGTGTTTTTCTCTTCTCTGTGTTTTCACAAGTTCGAGACCATGGGTAGGTGTGACATAGGTTATGGTGTTATTATGCATTTACTGTATTATGGTTTATGAACTAAGTAAAATATGTAATAAATGAGAAGTTTCCGTTGTGTTTGATAACATTATTGGTTTATATATAAGTGGATTTTATTTATTTTTGTATCTAAATCTGTTAAGTAATTTTTGTCTAATTGGGATGTTGGGACTCAACGACAGTAACGTCATTGTATATTATTATGTATTAATATGTTATGGACAATTGCAAAGTTACACGTATATATTCACAATTTTCATATTAAGATCGTATTTTCCCATATTTTGTGTGTCAAGGTTACATTTCATCCATATTTTATATTTTTTTCCATAACCTCGCAAAATAAATTATAGCGTACGATAATTTACTATTCACATTAATTATCGTCAAACTAAGTTTTTCGAAATTTTTCGGGTCAATACAAATAGGTAACCGAAAGAGACGAGGTAAGCTTTTAGCATGTGAAGGCCGTCAATAGTGTCACCCCACTTCGAATTTGGCGATGAAGCCGAAAGATTGAGTAATTGGATCACATTGGATTGTGGTGAAAAGGATGGTTAGAGATAATATGAGGGTTGCTTGTAGGAAACATTTTGTCCTACTAAGAGATACTCCAGTATACAACAAGGGTTTATTGTTCCCTATTTATGCTAATCATGGTCCATGATAATTAAAGTGTGCCAGTGATAACAAAGAAATTAACTACAAGATCATAATTTTATTTTATTTTTGAATAGAATTACAAGATCAGATTTGATCTCAACATAAATATGCAAGGAAAGTGTGGCATCCAATGATGTCATTGTAACATATATATAGACAATACAGAATACATACAGAATATAAACTACAGAATACCGTATATCCTATTACCCCCTCAATTTGTGCGGGGGACCAACGCCCAAATTGGAACGGAGAAACGCAAACCGATCCGAAGATAAAGCCTTAGTAAAAATGTCGGCAAGCTGAAGATGAGTAGGAACATAGCGAATGATCAAGTCTCCATGAGAGACCCGCTCCCGAACAAAATGATAATCAATTGCCACATGTTTACTACGTGCATGAAAAACCATGTTCAGGGCCAGATGCGAAGCCGAAACATTATTACAGAATAACCAGACGGGCTTGACAAGAGGAAAACCGAGTTCGGCCAATAAGGAACGGATCCAAAGTGTATCGGCAACCGTATATGCAGCCGCCTTGTATTCGGCTTCCGTGGAGGATTTAGAGACGGTAGGCTGCTTCTTGGCTTGCCAAGATATCAAATTAGACCCAAAATAAATTACGAAACCGGTAGTGGAACGTGCACTATCCGGACAGCTAGCCCAATCCGCATCTGAATAAGCCACTAAAGGAGAGAGATCCGAGGGTCGAAGGAAGATACCAAAGGATGAAGTACCCTGCAAATATCTGTAAATGCGCTGAACAACAAGCAAATGAGGCATACGCGGTGTCTGCATAAACTGAGAGACTAAATGTACGGCATATGCTATATCAGGCCGAGTCATAGTTAAATACTGTAACGTACCCACTAGACTACGAAACTCGGTTGGATCAGGGAGTGAATTACCATCGGTGGAGGAAAGGGAGGTACGAGAAGCGAGGGGTGAGCGAGTTGATTTTAGGGTGTGTAAACCGAACCGACGAAGCAAATCAAGGATATACTTTTCTTGAGACAGGAAGAGACCCATATGAGTATGGAGCACTTGAATACCCAAGAAAAAGTGAATATCCCCAAGATCCTTTGTAGCAAACTCCGAGGATAGAACCGAGATGAATGAGGACAGAAGTGTATGAGAACTGCCAGTGACAACGATGTCATCAACATAGAGTAATAGGATAATGACTTGAGAATGACGACGATATACAAACATGGAACTGTCGGATTTAGCCTGTGTGAAGCCACTCCGAAGAAGAAAACTACTAAACTGATGGAACCAGGCACTTGGAGCCTGTCGAAGACCATACAGGGCCTTATGCAGACGACACACATGAGAGGAGAGTATGGGATTTATGAAACCGGAAGGTTTCCGCATGTAAACCTCCTCAGTTAAGTGACCATGAAGGAATGCATTTTTGACATCTAACTGACGAACAACCCACTTAAACGAGACAACCAAAGAGAGAACCAGACGCACAGTAATTGGTTTAATGACAGGATAGAATGTCTCCTGAAAATCCAGACCTTCGCCCTGATGGTTACCTAAGGCGACCAAATGAGCCTTGTAGCGTTCCACAGAACCATCAAAATTGTACTTTATTTTATAAACCCACCGACAACCGACCACATTTTTGGTTACAGGATGGGGAACCAAGGTCCAAGTATGATTATCTATTAGGGCAAGCTGGATCTTTGGATGCTTTGGAGTAGGAAGAAGGCTCGAGAACAGGGGTGGTGGTGTTAAGGGACAAAATAGTACGGGGTTTAGAAATACCGGATTTCAACCTCGTTTGCATGGGATGGACCGAGACCAGGGAAGGAATAGGTGGAGCCAGGATAGGACAAACCGGGGAGACGAGAAGACTGGGAGAGGGAGGATGACCAACGATCGGTGGAGAATCGATCGTCGACAGTGGGGGAGACAGAGAAGGTAAAGGAGAATCGGGAGTGGATATGGGTGGGGTAGGAGCATCCGTATGCCCGAGAGAATCAACCCGGGACGACAAGGGGGGTGAGGGATTAAGAGACAAAAGTAAATCGCTAGTGATGTCGGATAGAGTGATTTGGGAAGGAAGAAGGTCCATATAAGGAAATGTGTCTTAATGAAAACGGACGTGTTGACTAATATGAGCCCGACCCGTTTTAGGATCGAGACAACGATAACCTTTATAACCGGAGGCATAGCCAATGAAGACACATTCAACCGAACGAGGAGAAAATTTGTTGGAGGGAGAAGCAAAGAAGTTTGGAAAACATCGAGACCAAACACACGTAAAAAGGTATAATCAGGACGATAACCAAAAAGTTTTTCATATGGGGAAATGTTTTTCAAAAGGGGAGTTGGAAGACGATTAATGATGTATGTGGTGGTGTAGGCCGCATCCACCCAAAAATGAGATGGAAGCCGAGCCTGAATGAGGAGAACACGGGCCATTTCAATGATATGGCGATGTTTACGCTCAGCCACACCATTTTGCTCTGGGGTGCCAGGACACGATTTTTGAAATAATATACCATGCTCAAAGAAATATTGTTTAGCCGAACTGTTATCAAATTCACCACCACCATCACTTTGAAATATTTTAATCTTACGATCGAAAAGATTTTCAGCCATCTTTTTAAAATTTAAGAAATTAGAGTAAAATTCATATTTTTGCTTCATTGGATAAATCCACACAAATCTATTAAAATCATCTACAAATGAAACATAGTAACGAAAACCAAGATTGGATACAACAGGGGACTACCATGTATCAGAATGAATTAAGAACAAAAGAGAAGTTGCCTTATGTAATACAGGTTCAAACGGTAAACGTTGAGACTTGCCCAAACGACAAGAGATATAATTATGCATAAATGTATCAGAAAAGGCAACATTTTATTACTCCTAAGTCTACGAAGAGTGGATGATCCACAGTGACCGAGTCTGCCATGCCACGTCGAACCAGGGGCAACAGACACAGCAAGAGCAACAGACTGAGATGTACGCGGAGGGGAGGCAGTGGCAATGGAAAGGGGGTAGACACAACCTTTACTCGGCCTCTGAAGGAGTGTTCGACCCATTGAAATATCCTTCATAGAAACAACATCTTTAGTGAATATGACAGTACAATCATTATCTTCACAAAGACGCTGAACAGATAATAAATTAGATTACAGTGTGGGGACATGTAAGACATTGGAAAGGGTAAGAGATTTTGATAAGGTAGACAGACGAGATTGCCCAACATGAATAATAGGAACCTTGGAGCCATTTGTAACCAAAACATGAGATCGACCAGTATATGTAGATTTAGAAAGTAAATTACTATCAGTGTTGGTCATATGGGACGATGCACCCGAATCCAGGTACCATACTGTTTCGTTTGATCCACCTGTAAGACCGATAGCTAAAGCCTGGATTGTTAGGGTTACATTTCATCCATATTTTATATTTTTTTCCATATTATATCGTTAAACAAGTCTTTTAACCTCGCAAAATAAATTATAACGTACGATAATTTACTTTTCACATTAATTATCGTCAAACTAAGTTTTTCGAAATTTTTCGGGTCAATACAAATAGGTAACCGAAACAGACTAGGTAAGCTTTTAGCATGTGAAGGCCGTCAATAGTGTCACCCCACTTCGAATTTGGCGATGAAGCCGAAAGATTGAGTAATTGGATCACATTGGATTGTGGTGAAAAGGATGGTTAGAGATAACATGAGGGTTGCTTGTAGGAAACATTCTGTCCTACTAAGAGATACTCCAGTATACAACAAGGGTTTATTGTTCCATATTTATGCTAACCATGGTCCATGATAATTAAAGTGTACCAGTGAATCCATTCTACAACATAACAAAGAAATTAACTACAAGATCATAATTTTATTTTATTTTTGAATAGAATTACAAGATCAGATTTGATCTCAACATATATATGCAAGGAAAGCGTGGCATCCAATGATGCCATTGTAACATATATATAGACAATACAGAATACATACAGAATACAAACTACAGAATACCGTATATCCTATTAATAAATTGTTTAATTGCCATGATATCCAAAAAGGGGAAGATTTGTATGTATTATTACTAGAATAAAGTTCAACTCTAGCTGATTAAATCTCTACGTGTGCGAGCTATATTGTGTATTGATTATATCAAGGGAAAAAATATTTGTAGCTAGCCACACATAGTTTTGTGTGTGTCTAAATCGTTGGATTTCTTAATCAAAAGTTGAAGTTGAAAGTTAATTTCTTTCTCTTCAATTAATGTAAAAGTGAGTTGGAGATCCAACAATCTTTCCACATATAACTATAATATATATCTATAGTTGTTTTCTTATGTATATCGATTGTGAAGAAAAATAAAAAGTGATACTTCTTCCGTTCTATATAAATTACGACTTATTATTAAATATGAATGCCCGCATAAATTATAACACTTTCATAAAAAGTCGGCATGCATTGTGTTGGTCCCGTAAATGATATAAGGTGTTATAAAAATATTGATTAGGGTTCATCTATTGTGAACCAAATAGAGAATCACAAAACACGGAGTTTTGAAAAAAAAAATGAAAACAGATCTAGTCGGGGTGTGAGGTTGACTCATTGTCCTTAATT
Organism: Drosera capensis; assembly: GCA_001925005.1. Classification (NCBI taxonomy): domain Eukaryota; kingdom Viridiplantae; phylum Streptophyta; class Magnoliopsida; order Caryophyllales; family Droseraceae; genus Drosera; species Drosera capensis. The sequence continues at coordinate 35,340 of LIEC01012044.1, forward strand.
TTTTCCCGCAACGATGCTCACGGATTTAACGATACAACGACTACAAATTCAAAATAGAAGCACTTCAAATTTAGGGTTACGGACGTACCTCTCGATGCCTTGAACTTGATGATTGAAAACCTTGCATGTGAAGTTTGATTCAAATTAGTTACGCACCATGGAAGTACACAGATCACTTACATAAAGCTGACTTTTATGAGGCACAATTAGTGCCCATATTCCAACAATTTAATCTAATTAATCATAAATCAACTCTTGTGAGGCACAAACACTTATGCCCAGTATAACTAATGGACCAATAATGCCATATCTCTTCCAGATTTTGCCTTGTCATCTTCTCCTTCGCGAAGAAGAATGTTTCTGTTTGAGGCTCATAAGGTCATGCAAATATGTACATCTTTTTATCTGTTCCTTCCCATTTTCGAAAGGCACTTCATAGTGCATACGGACTCCATATGTTAAAGTCCCTTGATCATTAATGTATGCACAGATAACACACTAAATCATGCACACTGTTAAATATTATAAGTGGGATGAATGGTAAATCCACTCACTGATATTCTTTCATCCCATCACTAATATTCTCTCATCCACTCACATAAACAATTACAAAAGATTACCTCAAAGAAGCAATGTTCTTCTACAAATGTACTGACATTTTTCTTGTGAAAAAAATACAAGCTGAGAGCATTTGGCATTTGGTTACTTATACAGTGTGTATCGATGGTGTGATTCTCCTAATATACATGACATATTGTGTTCAGTTGGTTTTATTATAACACGTTATCAACACGAATTAATTGGGTTTTGGAGGTTAAGTTGAACCTTATCGTGAAAGGATTTGATGTCACCATAAAATATGATAATGAAACGTCCCAGCAGGATAAAGGAAGGGCATTGATTTTCTTCGTCATCACCTTCATGGAAACCTGAAGTCTGAATATCTAGAGGAAGAGAAATCTCTAATATTATGAAATAATTTAAAGACAAGATATGATCATCACAGAATCATAATACTATCAATCGCTCAAAACAAATGGTAAAATCTTAGGTTGGAAGATTTTAAAAGTATTTCTGAATATAATTCTGAGGTACTCAGAATTATTTTAAAAGTAAGATTATGCGGTGACAAGTAAACAGATGACGATATGTTCGAAAAGACATATATCACTTTCCATACATCAAACATGACCTTATAGGCATAATATCGCATTAAGAAATTTTACGATTTGATAGCCTATTTGCTTGTTGCTGCACAATATAATGAACTGCTGTTATAACAACATAGAATTCGTCCCAGTGGATCCGCCCCCGAGCCTGAAACATTTATAACATACCTTGAAACTAATGTTAACTCTTCTCGTGGACGCGGACAAGGACGAGGCAGTGGCTGAGGTCGTGGTAAAAAATGGGGGCGTGGATAAAGTAACTACCTCACACCCTGTAATAATTCGGGATCACATAAGACAGAAGAAAAGAAAAAAAAAAATACATGGGTCAATACTGAGACCCAAAATCAACAAAAATATCACGAAGATGCATGTTATCGATGTGGTGGTAAAGAACATTAGCCGAGGACCTGTCAAACACCAAAACATTTAGTGAATTTATACTAGCATTCCCAAGAAAAGGGTAAACCGGTTTGAGGCCAACCTTACCACTCAAGAAGCAACAACTCTTAATAATGTTATCGAGAAACCACTAGTGGTAGAAGTTAAAGTCCCAGAAGACACATCTCACCTTGATATAGCAGATTTTATCCAGTCAAATAGGCATCATGAAGATAATATGACTTATCTATAATTTATTATTTCTATCGATTTATGTTTATTGTATAGTTTTTATAATGAAATAAAAATCATGTACTTCGTTTTGAATTTAATAAAAGGTTTGTTTGTTTATTCAAAATATTTATAGGCAATTATAAACGAGAGAAGAGATACATGCATAGCGAATTATGCCACGACTCATACTATTCTCCAAAATAAAAGATATTTTTCTCATTTAACATTAGTAAAAGCTAATGTTGGTACAATTGCTGGAAATGTATATTTAATTGAGGGATATGGAATAACAAATTAGTACTTCCAAATGGTACTAAATTTCTTATAGAAGATTCTTTGTATTCGTCAAAATCTAAATGAAACTTATTTAGTTTTAAGGATATACGATTAAATGGTTTTCATGTGGAAACAGGCAACAAACAAGATAAAGAATATCTTTATATTACTTCAATAGTTTCATGTGAAAAGCATATACTAGAAAAACTTCCAACACTCTTTCCTGGATTATATCATATGACTTTTAGAATAATTGAGTCGTATGCTACTGTAAACCAGAAGTTCGCTAATAATAATGTCTTAATGATTTGGCATGAACAACTTGGTCATCTAGGAACCAACATGATGCGTCACATTATTGAAAATTCAAATGGGCATCTGTTAAAGAATCAAAGGATTCTAGCAAGTCGTGATCTATCATGTGTAGCATGTTCATTGGGAAAATTAATTATAAGATCATTCCCGATAAAAATTAATGTTGAGACTTCAGCATTTTTAGAAAGAATTCAAGGTGGCATATGTAGACCTATCCATCCTACAAGTGGACCATTCAGATATTTTATGATACTGATTGATGCATCAACTAGATGGTCACATGTTTACCTTCTTTCTACAAGAAATGTAGCTTTTGCAAGGCTATTGGTTCAAATTAACAAATTACGAGCGTATTTTTCAGATCATCAAATAAAGATAATTCGTCTTAATAATGCTGAAGAATTTACGTCAAAGATATTTAATGAATATTACATGTCTATTGGTATTACTGTTAAGCAATTTGTAGCTCATGTTCATACACATATGGCCTACCTAAATCTTTAATTAAAAGACTTCAATTAATTACAAGACCACTACATATGAAGTGAAAATTATAGATTACAGCTTGGAGGCAGTCAATACTTCATGCTGCAATATTAATACTTGTTCGGCCTGCACCCCACCACAAGTATTCATCATTACAACTTTTATTTTGTCAAGAACCAAATATTTCACATCTACGAGTTTTCGGATGTACAATATATGTTCCAATCACACTACCCCAAACAAAGATGGGTCCCCAACGTAAACTTGGGATATACGTTGGTTTTGATTCTCTCTCAATTATACGATATCTCAAACCATTAGCGGGAGATGTGTTCACTGTAAGATTTACAGATTGGCATTTTAATGAAAATGAATTCCCAAACTTAAGGGGAGAAAAGAAGAGAGAAGGAGCACATATTTCATCAGAAGTTTGGGATGAAATATCATGAAAATCATCATTACTATCCTCTAATGATCCTTGTATTAGGCAATCTGAAAATGAAGTTCAAATGATTATTCATTTATAAAGTATCACAAATGAAATGTTTGACTCGTTTACTGATGTAAAGAGGATAGTTAAATCTTATATACCAGTAAATGCTTTTGTCAAAATTCCAATATCAAATGAGTCCAATACTGACAACACTCTAGAAGAGTGTAAACCTCGCTTGAAGCGTGATAGACCCGTTGGTGCGAAAGATACAGTTCCTCATAAAATGAAATCAAAAGATAATGATGTTCTGGAAGAAATCATGCCAATGGATAAATCCATAAAGGTTATTGATGAAAAGATAGTAACTAATAATGATTATGAGAATACTATCTAGAAACAATAACTTACAAATGAAAAAAAAAATCTCAATTAATTATGCTTATACACATATTGTGTGGGAAAGAAATGAAATCGAGATCGATGATTTTTTTCCTTATAATGTGACATTAGATATCATGAATCCAAATAAGGATCCAGAACCACGTAGTGTGGATGAATGTCGACAAAGAGATTGTTAGATCCAAAGATTCAACCTATAGGAGGGGGTGAATAGGTTGATTCAAAATATTTTCTTTTATACAGCGGATTTAACAACTTTGAACACTACTGTTCTATGCAAACTATTGAGGTAGTATGTAGCAGAGATTCAGTAGTCTGTATCAGAGACTCAACTTTATAAGTTTGTCTCTGTTTGGCTATAATAATTAATTTCTATTCTATTTCAGTCAGTATAAATTGAAAACGTAATAGCTCTAAATATATCAAGCAATGAAAACAAGTAAAAGAACACGACATTTATACTGGTTCAGACACTCGTTATCAATTGATAATCAAGAGCTTAGTCAAGTCTTTCTTTGGTGATCAGTTTAATCGAGCCAAGAGATGAGTTTACTATCTTCTTGTTTGTGGCTTACAAGACAACCTCTTTTTACAAGGTAGCTAACTTTTACAAAAGATGAAGAACCTAAATCTTTGCACAGATCGATGACTGGACTCTGCTCTAGCTATTGTTCTTCAATGTAGACTAGTGAACTCTCTTTTCTGTATTCTTCACGATTTGGCTCACTTGAGTACTCTTTGAAATTCTGATTGCTTTGTACGCTTGCCTTTCAATCACTCATCTAACAGCCTTACGATCCCCTTTTATACGCTCAGGAAATGAACCCATGAGTATTTACAGTATCTGATATGATAGCTTGTCACATGTGAGCCTCAACTGATGTTGACAGCTCACCTACTTCAGATCCTTTTATTGTCACCTTCTGAACCTCAGACCTCAGACCCAAACCCCAGCAATCTCCTCTGCTCTACTCCAGTCTGCTGCACCTTAGTCTGCACTCAGTACTGTGAGACCTCGTCTGCACGAGTCCCTGCTGTAACCTTTTCTGCATCCAGATCTGCTACACTTCATGCATTGCTGTGTTGATCATCGTCAGCAAGTGCAATCCTAGATCCTGAAGCATTTACAGGTCTTTTGTTACTCATGTATGCCTTAGCTGCTTAGCCAAAATCCTTTGTAGTAGTCTGCATCTGATGGCCCACACAATGCTCCTCATCTACGGCCGTCTGCTCTCCAACTCTTATCTAGGCTATAGCTACCTTTGTTGAGATACAAATAATGGAATGAGCCTACTATTATCGGTTTCAAACTATTGATTGAACCGATTTTTTGACATGATATCAGACCAGGTGTGATAGTGCGATCACGAGTTCGAATCCTGCAACTTCCAATTGTTGTTGTGTTGGTGTTTGTGATGTTTGTATGGTACTTGGTTTGTGTTGGGGTAGTGCATCGTCCAAGCGAAAACCAATTGGGATTTCGTGTGAGGGGGAGTCATAAGATACAAATAATACAATGAACCTGCTATAATCAATTTGGGCTTTTGGTAGAGTTAGCTCTTTCACAATGTTAATTGTGTAAATTAATTTGTTTTCCAAGTTATGGAAATGCTTCCTTTGCGTTAACTTTGGCTACTCAAAACCAAACAACAGCAAACTAGACCAATGACTATCAAAACAATATTGTCTATAGTTACTCTTAAATATAATTGTTACAAACTAAAATAGGAGAACAGAATTGGATGTTATATTTATTAATGAAAACTTACTCTATATTTATAGAGTAGTCAAATACAAGATAAGAAAAGATTACAATAGAAAATAACAGAATTAGAAAGCATCATATGAAGTAACTTTTATAAACTGGGAAAGATAATATCAATTAGATCCGATAGCATTTTTTATATAATAACAATATCAAAGTGAAACGAAGCTGTCAAAGCTTGCCAAAGCATAGTTGTCATGACGTAGTCACAAGGCAAGTCGATGATAGAGAGATTTATAGACTAGTCGACATGTCGATGGAGTAGTCGTGACAAGTCGATAATATATACTATATGATTCAATTAAGATAAATATTGAATGAAGGGCAAGTACATGAAATGTATAATAAAAACATAGGAATATTGTCCATTAGATCTAAAAAAACATAATAATTTTATGACAGAAGTTCAATAAAGATGGATAAAAAAATAAGTAGATATGATTTTTCATCCATGATACTTCAATCAAAGTCATCGATGAAAGATGGATTGCTTGAGGAGGTGATTGATACAAATCATCCCTTTGTCTCCGACCAAAATTATCATTCATATCTTCATCCTCTATGATATTCTCTTCTTCTTCTATCTCATTAACTGACTCTAGCTTGAAAGATTTAAATGATAAATCTTTTGTGTCCCTTTTGAATTCTTTTCAAAAACTTATTTATGATCATAAATTAGAGTAAACAAGAAAAAAATTGTAAAAGTTATCCAAAAAAGTTAAAAAAAATTATACTAAAACACTAGTATTAGTCCAAATCATTAAGTCGTTTGACAAGACGAGACTAGTCGTTGGTAAAACAAAAGATTTCTTATGGTTCAATTAGTCAATGTCGAAACTAATTATTCATTTAGAGAATCATTGACAAGTTGTAGACTAACCGTGACTTGTAGTACGTTATGACAACTATGGCACAAAGACAAAAAGATGAATAGGAGAAGGATCCCCTGTTGTTGGCTGTCCACAAGAATCCAAACGGTTGAAAAAATACAAGCGATGTAAAATTTTGAAAAAGAGAAAATAAGGGACTTAGAGTGTTGGATTTGGGGGACAACACCCTGCTGTTGGGAACGGCAGAGGATCCATGTCGCAGATGAATCATCCCAAAGAAAATTAGTCTCAGAAAAAAATCTACCTTAAATGGGTTCAGATGGTTCAAATGGATACTGAAATGAGACATTACAAGCCAGATAACCCAAATTTTGTATTCAAGGGTTTAAGGGCTACGGGACTCTTCAAATGAGTCAGATGCTTGAAAGAGATGAGAGGCCTTACAACACAGGATAGGCAACACCATTGCGACACAACGAATGCAAGGAAAACATCACTCATTGAAGAGATGAAGAAGTTTCAACTAAACACTAAAATTAAATGCTCTTTCAGATTCTTGGACTAAAGGCTCCACTGGCTGTTTGTTGTTCCGGTTCCTACAGGGCTATATGACCGCATTCATATATCGAAAAAATTAATGCATTACCATGCATCATCTAGGACCCCCCAAACCCTATACCTATTAAATCTAGAAGGAAGAAATCAGGCAGCGGATGGCATTGTTGAGTTGAGAGAATAACAATTTTATGAGTTTCAAAGTGGCACACAGAATCCTGAATCTTTTATTGTTTTCCAAAGTATCTCATTGCCTACATAGTATTCTTCCACGGTATTTTATTTCCCAGATTACTTCATTCCCATGATGTAAGCTTCATTCATTAGCCTGGGTTAGGAGATAGGTCCTAATGGATAAATCATTGCATTTCTAACAATTAGAACTTTCAGCATCATTGGCATTTCTACTCAAGGCATGATAAGAGAAAATTCTCTAGCATAGTCGGAGCTAGCACAGTGTAAACATACAGAAGGATCGCAACTTTGTATCTCATATACTGTTGAACAAAATACATATTTAATATAAACCTGCTTAAATGAATTCTGAAACTCCTCTTGCGCCATGGACAACTTTGAGTAAAATGCTGACAAATACTTCTGCTTAGCATTTTCACGTACTACTACAGATTTACAAAACAGGGAAGCTCCATGGTGCATCACTTCCAGAACCACACTCCTGGCCACAAGACTAGGCCGATTCAATGTCAGCAACAAAGTCACCATCCTCAAGTACTTTCCTCCTCTTACTATTGTGCTGGCAAATGTCTCTATCCACCGGGATTCTAGTCAAATGCCCTCCACATGGATGCACTCCGAAACTCTTAGATGATGAAGATAGAAGTTCCGCACGATTATGGTGAATGTGAAGACTTAACAATGGATCCAGGCGAAAATATTCAGTGTGTTCTTCAGCTATCATTAATGCTTCTTTTGTACAACAACAATGCTTGAGACAGCTCACCACGAATCATTGCTACACCAGCAAGGCCATTCAATGAAGACACAAGTTTCCTTAAAGCTTCTTCCCCCTCTATCTTAGTTTTACTTGTAAGAACCTATGGAATAAAGATCTCAGCATGAGCTAAAATAAAAAGGCCAAAGTTCATAAACATAGTTGAAGGAAGAATGATCAAACTGACCGACAATATTTCATCCATGCTCATGGGAGACTGCTCAAGAGAACGGATGCCAGAACTTCCCACCTGGGGGTGGCAGCAGACTTGCCGAAGCTTCAAGAGTGAATTCAGAAGCTTTGCAGCATCAGCATGGGTAACAAAAGAATCAGATTGCAGATCGCATGATACAGCACCGGAAACATAAGTCGAAGTTTACAAAATTAAAAATCTTCATTTTTTTATTTTTTGTATTAGAAGCTCAATAACATGCAGGAGCATCGGCAACGACCTGATTGTTCCCTTTTAAGAGTACCAGCCTTGAATCTTTTGAGGACTTAGCATGATCAGTACAAGTTTCATGCTGCCTCTGATATAAATGTTCTTCAACTGGAGAGAATGAAAGCCAAGAAAGCCATTCCTCCTGAGGAGGAAGCTGGAGCCCATCAGCTACAAGCAGTTTCGAAGACCGCCACATTAAGTGTCTAAACAAACTGTGAGTGAATTCCATGGCACCTACATCTTTCCCGCTGCATAATCAAGAGGCAATGCCTGTGTAAGAAATAATCAGAAGACTCTGAACATCCAACGTAATCAAGAGAGCAAGTAAGAGAGCCAAGACTTCTAATTATGCAGCATCAGACTGACAATAGCACAGCAGGGGAGAAAACGTTTTGAGGCGCTATGGTACTTTGAGGAAGATGCACCTGATTGTAACACAAAGAAAATATCTTGTAAAATGTTCAAGAAACGTGAACGTTTTTCAGTGTCTCAACTCTCAAATGGCTAGGGTCACTAGGGTGCCCGTGTAGGCAGTTTGGAGACGTCGCCATTCTAGTTAGAGAGGTACTATCATATCAAGCGTCTAGATTCTAGGCAGGAGCCCAACCGAGTGCCTGGTTAACGTAGGTAGAATAGTAGGCAAGCCTGAGCTATGCATGTAGAGTCTCATTTTTTTCAGCAAAAAAAGTTTACAGACAAATTATGAGTTTTAGGGATATCTTTGTCATAAATCTGTATTTCTCATTTTTTGTCAAAGAACAAGCGCTCGCAAAAGTTGAACTGATTCGTCGAGACACCCGGATTAATTTTGTGGGACAATAAACATCGGAATCAACAAAGTTATTCAACTATTTTAGATAGAGAACATATATGAAGAGAGATTTTCTTCTCTTAGAAAGGGTGTCCAAAACACCGTAGGAATACCCTTTTTTATTGGACTCAAAATGATTAATTAACACCTAATCTTTTATCACCTAATTAAGGTGACTACGTCGTATAACTAATTATTTTTTATATATTTTAATAATATACAAATTAGTTAGGAAAAATCTCTAAGCTTAAACAGGTATAAATATACATCACAATTAGGATTATTTACAACACTCCCTGTTGATGTATCTAATACCGACTAAAAATATCTCGGTAAAATCTAGATAGAGAACATATATGAAGAGAGATTTTCTTCTCTTAGAAATGGTGTTCAAAACACCGTAGGAATACCCGTTATTATTGGACTCAAAATGATTAATTAACACCTAATCTTTTATCACCTAATTAAGGTGATTAGGTCGTATAACTAATCACTTTTGATATATTTTAATAATATACAAATTAGTTGGGAAAAATCTCTAAACTTAAGCAGGTATAAATATACATCACAATTAGGATTATTCACAACACTCCCTGTTGATGTATCTAGCACCGACTAAAATTGTCTCAGTAAAATCTTGACATGAAAAAACCCAGTGAGATAAAAATCTTGACGAAGGGAAAAAAATACCGTCTCCCTCTCAAACAAAATCTCTTGTAATATTGGAATCTTGTCCAAGAAAATTATTAAGCCTTCTCATCTCTAAACTTTATAAAGGTTGCTCTCAATAATGCTTTTCCAAATAAATCTGTCAAGTTGTCACTTGAGCGAATTTGTCACACATGAATAACTCTATCCTTATGAAGATCATGTGACCAAAAGAACTTTGGCTATATATTTTTTGTTCTGTCGCCTTTGATGTAGCCTCCTCTGAGTTGTGCAAAACAAGCTATATTATCTTCATATTTAAAAGATTGTAATCTTTTCACAAACCAGTGTTGTAAAAAACGGATTAATTTGTGATTCATCGTCCGATTAATCGTTTTCAGATTATTGACGAGTAAATTTTGAGAAATCCTCAAATTAAGCGATCCCTAGATTAATCCTTACTTTCTTTCAATTGTCGTTTAATCAATAATTAATCGCTCAATATTTATTTATTTAAATTAAACTAAAATCAGAAAGGCATGTTTAAGGAAACTTAAAAGCAAAAGAAAAACAAAATATATGCAGCCCTGATTAGAAAACGAAAAAAAGAACCCTGAAGAAATTCTTGCCGCTGCACATGACTGTTTCTCTACTTTCTCTTCTTTGTTACTACATCATCGAGCCTCTCTCTCACATGGATTTCTAGTTCGTTTACCTTTTATTTTCATCGTTTATATATATAGAAAGGTATATTAATATCAATGTTGTAAAAACGGCCTAGGCGCCTGCCTAGGCGGAGGCGCCACCTGAACCGCTCGATTTTCATATAAAAGGTAATAAAAGACAGTGTTTTAGTTTAATCAGCCGTCTGACCCGCCTGAGCATCCATTTGCCAATCTAAACCGCCTAATGGACCGTTTAATTATAAATTTAAAATTTTGATAACATGGATCACTTATATATATATAAACAAACCCAACCCATTAACATAGAATCCAAAATAGCCCAACGCATGGCTCTTGAAAGACGTAGCTTTTGATGAATATGAAGCGCCACCAGGCCTTCCATGGAAATTGGTTTAGTTAACTTCCGGTTCGAATGAGCTTTTAGATCCTCGAAGGAGCTATCGGATGATGGGTGCTGATTCGAGAGCTCGAGAGACTAGCATGGATGATGCGAATGAGATTGTGAACTTCGACAATGAAACTGATGAGGATGAAGTAGATATAGACTTATGATCTTCTGAAGACTACGACAATGGGGTTGATAATTTGGATTTACAAGATGATGATTGACGAGGACTACTTAGTTCGTAATATAGATAGACTTTGTTGTCTACTTTGTTGGTTGATTTTGTCATGTATGATAATGATTTTGGGAACAATTTGGGACATTATGTTGAATGAACTCCAACATCAAACTCATCATTAATTGTGGAGTATTTGCTTTTAAGTTAGCTTTGTATTCCTTTATCACGAATTTTGAGCATAGCATGTATGCGATCTTACTGTTTGGCATGAATTACAATATAATTTGAATGCATTTGTTTACAAAACATAGGTCTCTAATATTACACGTTCTATTTTAGACCATTTTCGCCTAGGTGTCTGCTGAGTAGAGCGCCTCGTGGCACCTAACGTCTTTTACAACATTGGCTAATATTATATGCTTATATAATACTGAGTAAATCGTTTAATCAAGCGATTAAACCGATTAAAAGATACTCAGTCTGGATCGCTCCAGTAATGAAACTGTTTTCTATAACATTGCCACGAACTAAAGACAGCCCATATGACTCAGGAATATGATGTAACTCAGTGACATATTCTTGGCTAGCCTCGTACATTACGATATGTTTTGAATGGTTTGAATATGTTGATGTAAGAGTCTGCTTCATGATCTCCATGATATTCCAGTATCTTCAAACATAAACATAACACATATGTGATCTTGTTTTGTGCAGATCTCACAAATACTTAGCATCTGTAAATCCAACTAGTGTGGATTTTGCGTAGACATACTATATTTTGTAGAGACGTACTAGTACGCCTAAAATTAGTATGTCCATAACATAAATTTTGACGCACTAATTTGTGCAAAGGCGTATTACATTTTGCAAAGACGTGCTAGTTTTTGCATAGATGTACTAGATTTTGCATAGACGTGCTACATTTTGCATAGATTTGAAACTATTACGCCTATAACAAACAAATTTTGACCTTGAAACGCTCAAAATAGCTTTTTTAAAAAACTATAAATACAATAAATAGAAACATAAATCGCCAAGATTTTTTCGCATTTGTTTTGTTAATTTCATCATCATTAGCCATTACGTCGTTCATTTAACCTTAATGAAAAACACAAAAATTAAATCTCACCATTTGGAGCAACCACACCAACATGGAAAATGAAATTTATCGTCACGTGCGGATGAACCACACAAAAGGGGACAAGCACATCAATGAACCACAGGAGGGATAAACCACTTCAAACTTTGCGGGTAAACCACACCAAATGGGTAAATCACGTCAACATGTTGAAACTGTAAAATTAAAATAAACAAATTTTAACACATGCGATACTTCGTCCAACGACGGAAACACGACTGTTTTTATGGTGTTTTTAGTATTTTCATGTGTTTTTTAGTGTCTTAAAATCATTTCAAAGATGTTTTCGTTGTTTCTTACGTTTTCAAGGTATTTAAGGTTGTTTTATGTTATTTTAAGCCTTTTTTCATGTACTTTTGAGTGTTTTAAGGTCATTTCAAGACTTTTTTTCGTAGATCTTACGTTTTCAAGTTATTTGAGGCTGTTTATGGTGTTTTTGCCACTTTTCATTCGTTTTTGTGTGTTTTTAAGAGATTTGAGTTGTATTTATCATGTTTTTTTTCATTCGAAGTGTTTTAAGCTCATTTCAAGGGTTTGTTCCTAGTTTCTTGCGTTTTCAAGTTATTTCAGTAGTTTTGATGGTGTTTTTAGCCTTTTAAAGTGGTTTTGAGTGTTTCAAGATCATTTAAGACTCTTTTAATAGATTCTTGTGTTTTCAAGTTATTTGAGGTTGTTTTATGATGTTTTCATAACTTTTCTTTGGATGTAAACCGGTTGATACTCCAAAAAAACAAAATCTCAAGTTTTCCAACTTTGTTGATGAGCCGGACATTATTATTCCAAATTTAGACATTATCGAACACATGTTGGCAAACTTATATATTTGACTGTAACCCGACCGGATATATCTTTCGCAGTGAGCTTACTCAGTTAGTTCATTCATACTCTAAGAAAGTCTCATCTTACCGCTATTGAGCACATTTTGAGATATTTGAAAAAGTCTCTTGATCAGGGCCTCCTCTATAAACCTACAATTATCCCCTCTCTCACAGCATATACTGATGCTGACTATGCTGGGTCTTCTGATGACAGACGTTCCTCCAGTTGCTACTATACATACTTTGATGGAAATCCAATTACATGACGAGCCAAGAAACAAACGGTTGTATCTCGTTCCTCAGTTGAAGTAGAATATAGAGTTATGGCTCTTACTATTTCTGAGTTGACTTGGCTTAAACCACTCCAATCTGAACTCGATTTTCAGTTACCTAGTCCTCCAGCTCTCTACTGATAATAAGACTGTCATCCACATTGTTGAGAATCCAGTCTTCCATGAGAGAACCAAGCACATAGAGGTTGAATGTCACTTTATACGTGAAAAGGTTCAACAGACGATAATCCAGCTGCAACATATACCAGCTGCTGACCAAATTGTAGATATCTTCACGAAAGCCTTACCTCGACCTCTTCATTGTCATTTCACCTCCAAACTGGGCTTATTAGACATATAAGCTCACCTTTGTGGGGGAGTAATAAAATAAAGTATACAGTACCTCCACTAACTAACTTGGGGTCCCCATTCTCAGAACCCTAGTTATCTATCTCCTGCTTCACACAATCACGATCTCTCTTGGTCGTTGCCTCTTCCTAAGTACGCAAGCTCTCAACAAAAACAAAAAACTGGGTACTCTCAGAATGCTTTCTTGGGAATGAGATTGCTAAGCGGGGAAAAATCTCTTCTTCTAAATCAGAGGAAATACTGCTTGGATCTATGAAAAGAGTCAGGATTCCTTGGTCAGGGCCTCCTCTATAGACCAACATCTACCCCTCTCTCACAGCATATATTGATGCTGATTATGGGTCTCCTGATAACAGATGTTCCACCAGTGACTACGCTACACACTTTAGTGAAAATCTAATTACATAACGAATCAAGAAACAAACGGTTATAGTTCGCTCCTCAGCTGAAGCAGAATATAGAGTTATGACTCTAACTATTTCAGAGTTGACTTGGCTTAAATGCCTCCAATCTGAACTCGGTGTTCAGTTACCTAGTCCTCCAGCTCTATACTGTGATAATAAGGCTGTCATCGACAATGTTGAGAATCCAATCTTCTATGAGTGAACCAAACACATAGAGGTTGGCTGTAACTTTATATGTGAAAAGGTTCAACAGAGGACATTCCAGCTGTAAGTAACATATACCAGCTAGTGACCAAATTATAGACATCTTCACGAAAGCCTTACCTCGACTTCTTCATTATCATTTCACCTCCAAACTGGGCTTTTTAGACATATGTTCCAGTTTATGGGGGAGTATAATAAAATAAAGTATACAATACCTCCACTCACTAACTTAGGGTCCCTATTCACGAACCCTAGTTATCTATCTCCTGCTTCACACAATCAGGATCTCGCTTGGCCGTCGCTTCTTCGTCAAGGAAGCAAGTTTTAACAATACTAAAGATCTGGGTACTTTCAAATACTTTCTAGGGATTGAGGTTGCTAATCAGGAAAAGTCTCTTCTTTTAAAATAGAGAAAATTCTGCTTGTATCTACCAAAAGAGTTAGAATTCCTTGGTGTAAACCTGTTGATACTCCAATTGAACAAAATCTCAAGCTTTCCAACTTTACTGATGAGTCGGACATTATCATTCCAAATCTAGACATGTATCGGAGACTTATTGACAAACTTATATATTTGATTATGACCCGATCGTATATATCTTTCGCAGTGAGCTTACTCAGTCAGTTCATGCATACTCCAAGAAAATCTCATCTTACAACTGTCGAGCACATTTTGAGATATTTGAAGAAATCTCCTGGTTAGGGCCTCCTCTATAGACCTACACCTACCCCCTCTCTCATAGCATATACTAATGCTGATTATGCTGGGTCTCCTGATAACAGACGTTCCACTAGAGGCTACTGTACATACTTTGGTGAAAATCTAATTATATGACGACCCAAGAAACAAACGGTTGTACCTCATTCCTCAGTCGAAGCAGAATATAGAGCTATGACTCTAGTTATTTCTGAGTTAACTTGGCTTGAACGCCTCCTATCTGAACTAGTCCTCCAGCTCTCTACTGTGATAATAAGACTACCATCCACATTACTGAGAAATCCAGTCTTCCATGAGATAACTAAGCACATAGAGGTTGACTATCATTTTATACGTGAAAAAGTTCAACAGAGGAAAATCCAGCTGCAACATCTATCAGCTGGTGACCAAATTACAGATATCTTCACGAAAGCCTTATCTCGACCTCTTCATTGTCATTTCACCTCCAAACTGGGCTTATTAGACATATATGCACTAGTTTGTGGGGGAGTGTAATAAAGTATACAGTACCTCCACTCACTAACTTGGGGTCCCCATTCTCAGAACCCTAGTTATCTATCTTTTACTTCACACAATCAGGATCTCTCTTGGCCGCCGCCTCTTCCTCAAGTAAGCAAGTTCTCAACAATACCAAAGATCTGGGTACTCTAAAATACTTTTTAGGGATTGAGGTTGCTAAGAAGAGAAAGTCTCTTCTTCTAAATCAGAGGAAATTCTACTTGGATCTACTAAAAGAATCAGGATTCCTTGTGTGTAAACCGGTTGACACTCCAATGGAACAAAATCTCAAGCTTTCCAACTTTACTAATTAGTCAGACATGTATCGGAGACTTGTTGGCAAACTTATATACTTGACTCTGACCCGACAGGATATATCTTTCGCAATGAGCTTAGTCAGTCAGTTTATGCATACTCCGAGAAAGTCTCATCTTACAGCTTTTGAACACATTTTGAGATATTTGAAGAAATCTCCTGATTAGGGCCTCCTCTATAGACCTACACCTACCCCTCTCTCACAGCATATACTGATGCTGATTATGCTGGGTCTCCTGATAACAGACGTTCCACCAGTGGCTACTGTACATACGTTGGTGAAAATCTAATTATATGACAAGTCAAGAAACAAACGGTTACCTCGTTCCTCAGTCGAAGCAGAATATAGAGCTATGACTCTAGTTATTTCTGAGTTAACTTGGCTTGAACGCCTCCTATCTGAACTCGTTGTTCAGTACCTAGTCCTCCGGCTCTCTACTGTGATAATAAGGTTGACATCCATATTGTTGAGAATCCTGTCTTTCATAAGTGAACCAATCACATAGAGGTTAGCTGTCACTTTATACGTGAAAAGATTCAATAGAGGATAATCCAAGTGCAACATATACCACCTGGTGACCAAATTGCAGATATCTTCACAAAAATCTTACCTCGACCTCTTTATTGTCATTTCACCTCCAAACTGGGCTTATTAGACATATATGCCCCAGTTTGTGGGGGAGTGTAGAAAATACTTGTATATATACTCCTTTTGTTATCAATGAACACAACACTTTTCCTAGCAAATCAACAATTGCAATAGCACCATTTCGCAAGGTGTGGTTTCTAGAACTCCTCACTATAATCCCCATTTATATTTCATTCTGATAAATAGGAAGAAAGTGCCTCGGAAAAGCAAGCTGTGTACCGAATTATTTCTGCATGCCACTGTTGCAGGATGGGAGAAGGACAAACGATAAGGGTCACAGCAGAAGGAACTGGAGAGCTTGTAGCTTGAATCAATTCTGTGCACAGTGGCTAGACATATTCACCATCTATAGAGTATATATCGGTGTTACTATTTTTCCTTGCTTTCCCATTGTGACCTTGTTTTCGGGAAGCTTCATTTTAACTTCTCTTACTTCTAGTAGACGAGAAACCTACACATTCTGCAGGCATCACACTGAACCCACATTCCTTCATATCTGGAGCTTTCAGACACTGCACCACATATAAACTCAACACGCTCTCTTTTAACTCTTCTAATACGAAGTTTCTGATTCAGGGTACTATCAATGCCACAATCAGAGTGCCACCCACAGAAGACAACTTCCGGTTAGCGAACACACAAGCAAGCAGCTCCAGTCTTTCCCATTCCCATTTCATCTGTAAATCAGACACCCAATATTACTCGTTGAACTTACTGCTTCACATGAACGGTAATGAGTGAGAGTAGCTTATCTCAGGCAAAAGTGAACAACAATACAATCCAAACTATGCCTACTAACAGGATGGAAGTACCATAATAACGTCATTAATGTAGATTTATGAAAACAGACATATAGTGATCACAAGATCGAATCCTCAGCTGAAGATCTGATAAGCTTCTCCAAGAACTAAGATATAGATTTAAGAAGCTTACCAGCAAGAATGCCGCCAAAGACACATGATTGATGATGCACTGGAGACAATGATATATTTCCACTGGTCCAAAAACAGAGGTGATGCCACTAAAATCAATAGAGAAAACAATGGAATCAAAATCCCAAGAAAATGCAGAGTGCCAATAACATTATGCCAATCAAACAGAAATAAGGAGAATTTTGAACCTTTTTTTTTTTTTTTGTGAGTTGTTTATGTTGTTTCCATTACAGGCTTTCTGAAGCAGCGTTTATATAATAGGCCGATTCAGCCGATTCAGCCATGAATCAGATAGGCTCTTGTCTCCACTAGCTTCGATTCACACCGATTTTGTGGAACATGCACTAAACCGATCCGAATCGGACGATTTAGGGATGAATCGGCCAATTTGGTCCGATTCAGGTGATTATGCACATTTAAAAAAAAAACTTATTAATAAGTGTATCTAATTATGACGAGGGTCCTAGTGGGAATCCTACATATTATGAAGGATATTTAGAAAATCATCGTTACTCTTCATTTTTCTAATTTAGAAATCATTAATAAGTATATCTAATTGATGATGCTTAATATTTCAAGTGTGTTTATACTTTGAAGTTTGAAGTGCCTAAAGATATAAATTATCAAATTAAGACTTTTGTAATTTTAGTTTATGTTATTTATTTGTTTCACTTATTTTTTGTTTTTTTATGTTGATGTTTATCTTATTTATTGTCTTTTCTCTCCTAAAAACTGATCAAAAATAGTTTTTAATCAAACCGATCTGAATTGGCCAATTCGAATCGGTTTGAGGTTTCCCCGATTCCGATTCGGATTCCAATTATGAAAACCTTGTTTTGAAGTCAAGAAATTGTGTGTTGCCTCCAAATAGAAATTCCCTTAGAAGTACATTTCTTTCCTAGTTCTGTTGTTACCAATGAATATAGACGTCCGACACCAGAGCAGCTTCCAACAATAATATTTGGCCAAACCACAGGCTCCGGCAGAACACCTAAGAATTGCTTTGGACACATAATCACCACCGTACTTCCAAATGGATGAAAGATTCATGGTTTAAAAAAAGAAAGAAAGAAAGAAATTGAGCCAAAAGTGTCCTTTCAGGGACCTTGCCTCCAAATGGTGCTGATTTAATTTCTAGAAATTGGATGAAAACTAACTTTTCAAAAGATGACTTTGTCTTTAGAGGGGTGAAGCAAAGATTAGAACATGGATAGTAAATACCCAGTCACCCATAATAACAAGAATAGTTTTGGTTCGAGAAGAGACAAAGCTGTAACCCTATGTCATGAAACTATTTGAGATCCCACTAATTGCAATTAATATTTGAGCCTTCACTAAATAGTTGACAGTGGTGTTAAATCACAAGTCAGATGATTCTGAGCAAGAAAGGGTCTAGCCATTAACACGCGGGCCAACTTGCAGGTAGTCAAATGAACCTAGCTAACTTTTCCCCCCTAACCGATTCTTGAAGCTCAACTAAGTGATATTCTCTGAAACTGATCTATGTAACGTTATAACACAAAAAGAAAAAGGAAGAAGACGTTGACAAAATTAGAAGAATACATATTCCTAATGACATTCAACTACATGCCATGGTTTATATGTCGACAAATGAACTACAAACCATGGTTTATATGTTGACAAATGATCTCCGGTACAGAGGCTTGGTGCCACTGACATGCCAAAACAGCTTTGACTTGAAAGATGGGCACTCTTGGGGTTTCTAGGATCGACCCGACCTACCTTACATTTACGTTTAGAGGCCGGACGAGAGGGGCCGGCCTCAGTTGCCTGAACAGCTCTAGGGGATTCAGCAGCCGTCTTGAACTCGACAACCTCATCATGCCTCACGTCGACCTAAGTTAGATTGGGAACATCCCCATGGTAGGTGTTGTCCTCAAAAGAAGAAGAGGAGGAAGATATCTGGTTGTCAAGATCCCTAAGTCGAGACTCGGCCCCGACAAAGCTAGAGGATGGAAACATCCCCTTCGTCGGGGCGAGAATCCAACATGCTAGACTCATCTAAGGGATGACAGCCCCTCCTACATCCAACCCTCCTAACCTGTGGGACCATAAATACTCTCAAAGGAACTAAAATAAGAGACAACTCTGATTCAATTAAAGGTGCAGTAAAGAACTTAAATTGGTGGCAATATTGCATTTAATTTCTTTTTTTATTTTACCACAATTGTTGATTTATCTGGAAACGTAAAGTTTCATGAAGATTATCAGCTTCAATTATTGAAGACAAAAGCTTTCTAGTATAAAGCTCACTGCTTTCAAAGAAATAAGAACCACTGCACCAATCCAATGGCTTTTGACAAAAATTAAATTAGCATAGCTTCCATCTGGGCCGAAAATCTATGACTACATGCAAATCAAGTTGTTCAACAGGTGCGGATGGTTCCTGCATGACCAGCATTTTCCAAAAGGCTTTGGAGTATCTCAATTTTTATGAGCAAGGGTACAAAATCACAGGAAAGCAAAAAATGTTGAATTCACAAGGTTCGCTATGCAATCACCTGAATGGATTGTAGAACATTTTCGAACTTGAATCCAAAAAAGTGACAGCTGCAGAAAACGGAGAATGGAAACAACCAGTTTCATCGCACATGAAATCCATCTCTCGCTGCACCATCCAGTGAGCAGCTCGGCGCTGATATGGCCTCAGCTCAGGAAACAAGTCTGGTAATTCATCTTCCAGCATTGGATTGTCTCTATGGATAAAAAATTCCAAAAAAAAAAGAAAAGGATCAGAGAGTTAAAAAGTTTTTAAATCCCATTAACAAAGACCATAGGCATGTTTTTATCGTCAGTATATTCGCTCTATCATCATCCTCGTCTGTGGTCTCCCACATGCTGCCAATAAAAAAGCAAAGAGTACAAGTGGGCAAAGAACCAAGTGAAAAAAATGGCACAATTTACAACCCTGTTTCACTATTTTGACTATAAATCAAAGTTACTATCTTGAGTTTGAAAAGGGTTCATGAAGATGCTTACTTTGATGGTTGAATGGCTTCATAAAATCTGGCAGCATCGAACCTTGAATACTTTTGAACATCATTGTCTGCCTCCATATGAGCATCTATATTATTAGACAGGCTCACCCATAGCGGGCCTCTGAAGTGGTGAACTCCGGTCGCAACCACTCCATCACATTTATCATGCTCTTCTTCCAGAACTGCCTACCAATATCTAAAAGGGAGTCGGCAGCATTGAATGCTCTTTGAAGTAATTCAACTCTTAATCTAATTGACTTAATATTTGCAGATACTCTAACCCCCTTTAGTGGCCTCAAGGTCAAAAACTTCAAGCTAGCCAAATGGACCAAACCAGATACGCTCTCATCAGGCCCATCGAAATTCCCTGACAAAACAGCATCATATATTTCTACACCATCAACCACAGTTTCTTGAACATATTCCAGATGAACATTGGCAACAGAAAACACAGGCCAATGCCCAGGATTTATCTGATCAGCTATTTTATTATTCCCATTCCCCAACCGGAACCTTAAACCATAAATGCACTCAAGATTAACATCTTCCTTCAGCTCTTTCACATCCAAATTAGATAAAACAATTTCAGAAATATCAAAGTGTTCATTTGCGTCCCAACTAGAACGATCAATGTCGATGAAATAGCAAGTCCCAGCAGCAGCGAAAGTTTTTTCGTCTTCCTTCTGGCATATATAACCAGAAGCACCCACAACATCTTCTGAGTCCTCGCCACCGACAATAAGTTTCTTACTCAACGTTCGCACTGATTGTCGAGGTTTCGCCTTCCTCCTGCCCATGGCTACGAAATGCAAAAGAACCCCTTCCCAAAGTTTATGCTTCGGGAAGCTGCACAGGCAAGAAATTAAAACTTTGAAGGAATACTATGACAATGGAAAGACAACAATCGGCACTATGACTATGGAAAGAGTCTCCAGTCAGCTCAGTGGTCATGGCCTTCAATATCTCCTAAACTTAGTGGTAAACAACTCTTTCCCCCAAGCATGTGGTCAAGAGTTCGACAAACACATAGGAAACAGTCTCTTTGAAATATTTCAATAATAGAAGTAAGTCTGTGTGCATTTCATCCCAAAAACCCTGCACTGGACAGGATCAACGGTTGTTCTTTTGTTTTGCTTTGCTTTGCTTTATTATGATCATGCAGACAGATTGGATACAACAACAACAACCCAACAAATCCTGGAAACACAAGGTGAGGGTGAGGGAAGAACAAACTGTACGCATCTTAGATTGTTAATGAATAGAGATTGGATGCATACAAAAACTGACCTGGACATATCATCCGTATATGATGGGAAAATATGAATTCGCCGCGATTTCACCGGCGAAAATCTCCGTTGCTGTGAATGATGCGAAAGGATGGCGAAATCGAAGGTGGTTACATGAACCTAGCGATTTTTGAGGTTAGGGTTTCGGTGTCTGGTTAGACGATCAATTGATTGATCGTGAATTGGTGAATCTGGTTGTGAATCGAAGTCGGTACAGGAGTCCGTTGCCAAGCCGGGGAAGCAAATTAACTGGAAGAATCAAGTTGCATCGAACGACGCCACTACCTGAGGCATGAGCCTCTGCTGTTAGGATAGAATGTGCGGGTCAATATTAGAACAGAGATGTCAAACCCGGTCGGTGCCATTAACCCGGTCGAGATATTGGGTAATTTTGTATTTGTTCTTATGTTTGATTTAGATTGTGGGAATGATTTTAGAAAATAACAATAGAATAAATTACATCAAGGGGTTGGGATGCTAATGAAACTTGTCAAAATTGGAGTCGGCCCGAAACATGGCCCGATCCAAATGAAAACCTAAGCCTCAGTCCAAGTCCGGAAAGTTTTCTACTCTTCTAGAAAATTCTCCAAACTTGTAAATACTTAAGTATTTACCTAGAAGAGTCTATAACATTCTTGTAAAACCTAGGGTTGGAGGATTCTATACCTCGGGTTCTAGAGCGTTCCATTGAGATGTATATAAGGAGGGCTTGACTCATTTGTCAAACCATCCTCAATACAAGCAATACAAAGCATCCAAGTTCTCCCAAAACACTCATTCTCAAAGTTCCTTACTCGGTTGCTAGCACTCTTGCAAGGTTTGAGCATTGTCTCAAGAAGGAAAAGGCTGAATTTAGATACAAAGCCAAGCATGTCTAGGTGCCGCACGGTCTTGAAACATTGAGCCCGTAACAGTTGGTATCAGAGCCAGGTTTGCGAGAAAAGTTACGCTCGAGTAAACAATGGCAAGTGATCTTACTCACATTGGTGGTGACGTTGAGCAAGACAAGAAAGGCAAGAAAAAGAGAGGACAAACCGTAGAGAAGTCCATGTCGAGGGAAGACGTGGGCGATGTGGAGGTACGGCTTGCAAGGGCGGAACTTGCAATTGCGGATGGACAAGACAGGTTCAACGAACTTGATGCTCAGTGGGAAGAGCATGATTCCCGCATGAAGGCGCTGGAGGAAGAGCATAGCGAGCTTCGTGGGGAAGTCCAAGCTCGGCTAAACCTGGTCGCCGAGGAAACCTCTAAATCAGGTGATGCTCTACGTACTCTCTTTGGAGAACTTAACTCTCTTAGGGAAGAGAATGCTATGCTTAAATAGGAACTCAAATGGCTTATGGCGGAGATGACTCTTGTCAAAATAACTGTGGCACAAGATAAGGTTGCATCACCGTCTAACCCGATCATCACTGCTTCGAGGGTGGACGTTCCTAGGCCAAAAGCATATTATGGCGCTAGGAACGCGAAGGAGATAGATAACTTCTTATGGAGTCTGGAGCAATACTTCAAGGCTTCGGGTATCACGGGGGATGTCCACAAGATAGACCATGCTACGCTCTATCTTGAAGATACCGCTAAGCTTTGGTGGAGGCGGCGGTATGCGGATGTTGAAAAGGGAACTTGCACCATTAACACTTGGGAAGAGTTCAAACAAGAATTGAAGAAGTATTTCTTCCCCGAAGGTGCCGAAAGAGAAGCCCGCAGCAGGCTAAGACATCTTACTCAAAAGGGAAGTTTGCGAGACTACGTAAAGGAGTTCTCGGAGATACTTTTGGAAATCCCGAACTATCCTGACTTCGATGCCTTCTTTACTTTTATGGATGGCTTGACGAATTGGGCGCGAATGGAGTTGGAACAACGTGGAGCTCAAGACCTCGCTACGGCCATGGCCATCGTTGAAAGCCTTATTGAGTACAAGAAGTCCGAAACCAAGCCAAAACCAAAAGTACTCAAGGGCAAAGGTGGGGGAGATGGCCATAGGGAGGGAACCTCAAAGAAACCAAAGGAAGCCATCCATAAAGCGGAGAAGGATAACAAACGAGAGGAATGAACCTTGCAATGCTTTCTCTACAGTGGTTCTCACGTGGCTCGCGAATGTCCTAAGCGGAGAGCTCTCTCGGCTATGATCGAAAAAGAGGAAAGGCAACAAGAGGAACAACAAATGGGGTCTTTACAAGTCCTCAACGATATTAAGGCACATGTTGAATCTGAAAGGCGAAGGATGTTCGTCTACACCATGGTCGGGCCCCATGAATTTAAGGCCTTGGTGGACACAGGGGCGTCGAATAACTTTTTGGGAGTAAACGAGGCCAAACGATTAGGTCTCAAATACGAGAAAGAGGGAGGATGGCTCAAAACTGTGAATTCTGATCCAATCGCCATCCATGGTGTCGTCCGAAACGTAAAGGTTAGCCTCGACACTTGGTCTGGACTTGTCAATTTCTCTATCGTGCCTATGGACGATTATACCATGGTGCTTGGAATGGAGTTCTTAGACAAAGTAAAAGCTATGCTCATCCCTGATTCCAACGCCATGTGTATATTCGAAGAAGGAAATCCTTGCATGGTGTCGTTGGCAAGAGAAGGATCCTCGAAATCCCTCTCGGCCATGCAGCTCGTGAAAGGGCTTAAGAAGACAGAACCCACGTTTCTAGCGGCATTGAAAGTGGAGGATGAAAGACTAATGTCTGACGTGCCCAAAGTAATCAATGATGTCTTGGAGGAATTCCAAGATGTCATGCCCCCTGAGTTGCCAAGAAAGTTGCATCCGAGACGAGAAGTCGATCATGTGATCGAGCTGGAACCTGGTGCAAGACCCCCATACCGTATGGCTCCTTCGGAGCTTGAGGAGCTAAGACGACAATTGAAGGAGCTGTTCGACGCGGGGTTCATCCGACCTTCTAAAGCTCCATATGGTGCCCCGGTATTGTTTCAAAAGAAACATGATGGCTCGCTGCGGATGTGTGTAGACTACCGGGCACTAAACAAGATCACGGTGAAAAACAAGTATCCTATCCCTCTCATTGCTGATTTATTTGATCGGCTTGGAGATGCTCGATGGTTTTCCAAGCTAGACTTGCGATCCGGATATTGGCAAGTCAGAATTGCCGAAGGGGATGAGCCAAAAACAACATGTGTTACCAGGTACAGCTCCTACGAGTTTTTGGTAATGCCTTTTGGACTAACGAATGCACCTGCCACATTCTGCACTTTGATGAACAAGGTGTTTCAACCTTTCTTGGATCGGTTTGTGGTGGTGTATTTGGATGACATAGTCGTTTACAGCAAGACTTTGGAAGAACATGTTGAACATCTTCGGCAAGTCTTCCGAGTCTTGAGGGAAAACGAGTTATATGTCAAACGGGAGAAATGCTCCTTTGCCCAAGAGGAGACAACATTCTTGGGGCATGTCATGGGCAAAGGGCGGATCATGATGGACAAGTCCAAGGTGCGAGCGATCCAGGATTGGGAGCCGCCCAAGAAAGTTCCCGAACTAAGGTTTTTTCTTGGGTTGGTGAATTATTATCGTCGGTTCATCAAGGGTTATTCTTCTTTGGCTGCGCCATTGACGGATCTCATGAAAAAGAACAAAACGTGGGATTGGGATACTCGATGGGAGCAAGCTTCCAAAGCCTTGAAAGAAGCCGTGATGGAAGAGCCGGTGTTGGCCCTCCCCGATCATACCAAGAGTTACGAAGTACAAACGGACGCTTCGGACTTTGCTATTGGGGACGTATTAATGCAAGATGGACACCCCTTAGCATATGAAAGTCGGAAACTGAATGACACCGAACGGCGTTATACGGTCCAACAGAAAGAGATGACCGCCGTGGTGCATTGCTTGCGGACTTGGAGGCACTACTTGTTGGGGTCCAAGTTCGTGGTAAAAACTGATAACGTTGCCACTAGCTATTTCTTAACAAAAAAGAAGCTGACGCCGAAGCAAGCTAGGTGGCAAGACTTCTTGACGGAATTTGATTTCGTCATGGAGTATAAACCAGGCAAGGCCAACTTGTTGGCAGATGTGTTGAGCAGAAAAGCCGAACTCGTTGCCATCGCCACACCAAAGTTTCCCTTACTTGAGCGGTTCAAGAAGGGAATGGAGCATGGCACACAAGCCAAAGCCCTCGTGGAGCTAGCTAAGCAAGGCAAAACTCGACGATTTTGGCTTGACGAGGGATTAATCCGCACGAAGGATGGAAACCGTGGGACGGCCTGCGAAAAGAAATCCTGAAGGAATGTCATGACTCCTTGTGGGCAGTACATCCGGGAACACGTCGGACAATGACACTCGTGGGACAAGGATATTATTAGCCGAAGATGCGCAAGGATGTCGACACCTATGTGAAAACTTGTCTTGTTTGCCAACAAGACAAGGTCGAGCAAAAGAGCCCTGCGGGACTGTTGGAGCCTTTGCCAATTCCAGAGAGACCCTGGGAGAGGGCCTCTATGGACTTTATCATCGGGTTGTCAAAGGTGGGCGACTTTGACAACATTATGGTGGTGGTCGACCGACTTAGCAAGTACGCCATCTTTGTACCAATACCAAGCCATTTCACTGCGGAAGATGCTGCCAAGGCATTTTTCCAGCATCTGGTGAAGTATTGGGGAATACCTAAGTCGATCGTGAGCGATCGAGATAACCGGTTCACCGGACGGTTTTGGACAGGATTGTTCAAATTGTTGGGGTCCGAGTTGAACTTCTCTACAAACTTTCACACTCAAACGGATGGCCAAACTAAAAGGGTGAATGGTTTGTTGGAGCTTTACTTGCGGTACTACGTAAGTGCCGACCAAAGAGATTGGGTGAAGTTGTTAGACATTGCCTAGTTCTCTTATAATCTCCAAAGGAGCGAAGCCACGGGAGCAAGCCCCTTTGAGCTCGCTACGGGGCAGCAACCCTTAGCCCCTCAAACGTTGACAAAATTTTATACGGGAAAGAGCCCGAGAGCCTTTAAGTTTGCTAAAGATTGGCATGATGAGGCCGAGATGGCTAAGGCAAACTTGGCCAAGGAAGCTAAAAAGGCCAAGAAGTGAGTGGACGCAAAACTAAGACACGTGGAATACCAAGAAGGAGACTTAGTCATGGTAAAACTCCTTCCCCACACAATCCGATCTTACAACAATGGTTCAAAGATATGAAGGTTCATTTTCCATCGAGAAAAGGGTGGGAAAACTTGCTTACAAGGTGACGTTGCCAACGCACATCAAAGCACATCTGGTCTTTCATGTGAGCTTCTTGAAACGTGCTCCACCAAGCATGACTACTTCACATGAGCATGAGGTGGAAGAAATCATAGCCCACCGAATCATACCTCGGCGGGGCACGTATTGCAGCTATGTGGAGTATTTGGTACGATGGAAAGGGTTACTCGATAGAGAACCAAGTTGGGAGCATGAGCTGTCTTTGTTCAAACACAAAGATAAGATCAAGGCATACAAGGACGCGACGAGGGCGTCGCGGAATTAGGTGGGGGAGAATGTTACGGACTTGTCAAAATTGGAGTCGGCCCTAAACATGGCCCGATCCAAATGAAAACCTAAGCCTCAGTCCAAGTCCGGAAAGTTCTCTACTCTTCTAGAAAATTCTCCAAACTTGTAAATACTTAGGTATTTATCTAGAAGAGTCCAAAACATTCTTGTAAAACCTATGGTTGGAGGATTCTAGACCTCGGGTTCTAGAGCGTTCCATTGAGATGTATATAAGGAGGGCTTGGCTCATTTGCCAAACCATCCTCGGAAACTCAATACAAGCAATACAAAGCATCCAAGTTCTCCCAAAACACTCATTCTCAAAGTTCCTTACTCGGTTGCTAGCACTCTTGCAAGGTTTGAGCATTGTCTCAAGAAGGAAAAGACTGAACTTATATATAAAGCCAAGCGTGTCTAGGTGCCGCACGGTCTTGAAACATTGAGCCCATGACACTGAGGCATGAGCCTCTGATGTTAGGATAGAAATGTGCGGGTCAATATTAGAACAGAAATGTCAAACTCGGTCGGTGCCATTAACCCGGCCAAGATATTGGGTAATTTTGTATTTGTTCTTATGTTTGATTTAGATTGTGGGAATGATTTTAGAAAATAACAATAGAATAAATTACATCATAGGGTTGGGATGCTAATGAAATAGGTGGTTTCATTATTTTTATTTTATTTTTTGTGTTTACAGAGTAGGATCTTTTTTTAATCAAAAAAATTAATAAAAACAAAAATAATTATGAGAAACCTTCTCTCTTTTTAACTCATCGTCATCGGACATCAATTCGTCTATTGGATCATAATTGACTCAATCGAATCAGCTTTCTATCTGGAGCATATGGTGCTCATCGGGGCATGAATCACCTATTCTTGTTAAATTTTCATGTTAAATTTATGTTTTTAGGGTTTACAAGTTCTTAAAATTTGAAGGGGTTTGGTGGATCAAAATTGTTGTTGCAGAGGAAGAGTTTGACACAGGAAGATCATTCATGTTATATGGGTTCATGATATCTTACGAATCTGGGTGTCAGGGGACATCGAGATTGTGAATGATGAGAGGCAGAGATATAGAGAGGCATAGAAGCAGAGAAATGGAAGAAGCAGAGATAAAAGCAAGAAGATGAACACTATCTCATTTCTTTCCTAGACTGAGTGGACTATTCCTTGCCCTTAGGGGGCGGAAAGAAAAACTTGGTTTTTGCAGCAATCATATTACAATAGCCTATCTCAGTTGTGAGAGCAACACGAACATGTTTTTTCTATTCCATTGGAACATATCATTCAATGCCTACCCTATAACATCATACCAAACGCTACATTAGACTTTCAAATTTCATGTGTTACGCATTGATGGACATGTTAATAACACATTATACATAATATATGAGCCTAGATTAAATTTCAAGCAATATAATAAGAAAAAATGGACAGATTTTTATAATAAACTTATCCATTTTTTGTTAGAGGCGAGAAGTACTCACAAGTGATAAATCTCTTCTGATATCTGTTTTCTTCATTTATAGGACTCGAACCGAAAATCTGCTTAAGGAAAACCAAACTCCAACCACTTGGAATCAGTTAAGGTAGCTAATTGTTTGGGAAATTTTAAAAGAAGCAAAGTTAGTTGATGTAAAATCGACTCTACAAACCGATAAACCTAAAAATAACCTCCAGAGACAAACTTTCCTTCAATTTCGCCTTCTCGATCTACTTTCACCGGGATCTTCAACGGCAACAACCACATCATATCCCCCGATCTTGTGTCATGCGTCACTTCTATAAGATCGTTTCCTAGATCTCTAAAAGCATATCCAAAAGTTCTCTCCGAGTATTCTTGAGTTAAACCCATAATGTATAGAAATTGAGTGATAGACAAACTCTAATCTTCGAATGTCTCAGTATACATCAAGGTCGAGGCTGGTCTGTTAAGATAGTGAGACTGCAATGGATGTGCAGTAAGAGTGCTTCAGAGAAAGATGAAGTAAGGCTGGTTTAGAGAAAAATGAAGAAAGACTGGTTCAGAGAGTAACGCGGTAAGTGTAATGAACCAAAATTTCATAAATTAAAACATGTAAAGTACAAATAAAAATATTGTATAACATATACGCAAAGTACATATTAAGTGCACACACGAATAAATATAACCAACGAGATACGTTATAATCGCACGAATAAATATAATGAGCGAATAATATTATAACGTGCTAATATAGGTAATGAATAGGGGACATTGTAACGTTATAACTTAATGAGTGACGCTATCACACAAATAAATATAACGAATGAATAACATTATAACGCGCGAGTAAATATAACGAATAAGTAATGTTAGGAATGTTGCACATTAGGGTTAATCATATTAATCCCAAAAAATATGGATAATTAAATGGGATACGTTATTAGAATTTTTGGGATAATTAAATTGACATTGATTAATTATCGAGAGATCATTATTACGAAACTAGGGTAAATAATAGTCAGATGATAAATTAATGAGGATATATTTTACCCCTCTGCACTATGCAATACTCTCTTTTTCCCTCCTGTATTTCATTTGCCCGCAATGCTATTATCATTGCCAAACCTCCATATGGTTCCCTAGAATGAACCGCCATCAAGAATTCAAGACGGGGGAAGAAGGTTTAGCAACCTACGCAGACAGTTCCAAAGCTAATGGACAGGTTCTGGTGGATTTCAACCATCTAGGACTGGCACTTAAGGCTGACCTACTTCAAATGTGAAGTGCCATATGTGTGGAAGAATAGGACATGTGACAAGGGAATACCGAACCGGTCCATGTCAAAACTGCGAGGGACATGGCCATATCAACAGAGACTGCACAGGTGGGAACAATACTCGAAGGAACAATAATAAGAGGAACAACAACAACCAGAGGAACAATACTGAGAGATCACTTGTTATTGCACGTCTTCAAGTGCAATTCAACAGGACAGGACCATTCTAGCAGCAACCACCAGCTGATCGGGTCTTCATGATGAACCCATATCAAGCACAACAAAGCGTAGCTACAATGATTGGTAACTTCAAACTCTTTTCCAGTACTATCTATTCTCTATTTGATTCTGGTGCAACTCATTCCTTCATTGCTAAGTCATTCTTAGGAAAAAATGGTCTAGAGTCAAGTAATATGCAAAACAAAATTTATATTGGGTTACCGACTGAGGATGTCATCGTGTGAATATGTCATCCCTCATGCTCCTGTAATCCTAGGAGGTGAGAAATTTCCAATCGATCTCATTGTTTTTTTATCTCCATGTGACACGCTCGTCATAAGGCGATCAAATCAGAATAATAGTACATTTACTCACACTCTAGTCGTATTATAATAAGTATAATAGTGGTAATAAGGATCGAACTCACATAAACGGTTAATGCAATATTTAGATTTTTAATAATCACGATAAGACCCTACCAACTTAATGAACTATAGTGACTTTTTGGGGAGGGGGTTGTTTCTCTAACTAATTAAACCAATTAAATAGTTAAAATTAAATAATCACAATCTAAACTTGTAGAGAGTGTAAGTAAGGTGTTTTTTTATATGATAAAAATATAGGGAGGTTGATTAATTACGTTCTATCTTTTAAGGATCAATTATGGATGAGTATCATATGGCTTCATTATTTTAGAAAAATTTGGTTGTAATATTTTTGGGTATAAAATACTACATTCGTTAGAGCATTAATTATCAATGAGTTTGTATAATTAATCTAACCTATTTATTTCTAACATATCGATGAGCTCATATATGCTACAAAAAAATGATACAATGCAAGAGAATTCATCAAACATGGGCATTAATAATAATCAGCTTAAACTATCATGTTCACATGTAATCAATCATAACATCATGACAATGAGTTTAAATCATGAAAGTTATCTGCTACCAACTTAATCACTTATCACGAATAATAGTTAAGTTACAATATCAATAGGTGGTCAAACTAATTAATTTCATAACATATTATTAACTAAAGTCAGATTCATGCATCAATCAACATATTTGAAATTGATTTAGGTAATCTATTTCATCTCATGATCCAATATAGTTAGAATTTCATTAACCTTTCCCTACAAAGTAATTACTCACTCATGATCATGAACATCATCACGCACACCATACAATCGTGCATCATCATCTTTGAAATAAAAGTTTAACAGGGATAAGAAGATAACACAGTGTTGTATAGCAGAGATCCAATGTCAAAATAAAATAAATAAAATACACGGGTATGTATAGGAAATCCAAAAACCAATCCGAAATTTAAATAAAACAAACAAATCTGGGT
Organism: Drosera capensis; assembly: GCA_001925005.1. Lineage (NCBI taxonomy): Eukaryota > Viridiplantae > Streptophyta > Magnoliopsida > Caryophyllales > Droseraceae > Drosera > Drosera capensis. The sequence continues at coordinate 66,678 of LIEC01012044.1, forward strand.
AGTTGACCTATGTAACAGACGTTGCAGGCCCTTTATAACAGTTGTTACATAGCTTGATTCTCTAGAAAACACAATGCAGGGCTGCAATGGTCGTTACATAGCTTTGATCTCTAGAGGTGACCTCCAAACACTGTAATGGCTGTTGCAATGGAAAGGCTTGGTCGTTATAGTTCAGAAACACCCATTTAACACCGAAATATCACCTAACGGTCACGAACGTATCCACAAATGATCAACACATTAACTCTTCTTCTTGGATCAACAAAAATAGCTTTAAATCATGTCCAAGATCACGCTCAAAACTTCATCTTCACATCGTCACTTGTAATGACCTTCCATAATTAGCTCAACAACTCATTCACATTTTCATACAATCAAATCTACCACGAAAACAAAAAAACAACAATATACAAGTCCAAATACACAAAGTAAACTAAAAGCACAATATAAAGGACTCAAACACAACAAAACACTAAGTTTACGTCAACAAATTATGTGTGTTTACACACACATCACAATGACTTCGATTTTGTTTTGGGGATGAGTTGATTAGAAAGACATAAAACGATAATCAATTATGAGAAGAAGTGTAATACCCTAAAAATTATGTTAATAAACTTTACATATAAATATAAAAATATACGTATGAACATTAAATTATACATATAAATGTAAGGGGTTACTATTCGTAAAATATTTAACGTTTGTAATAATGTTTGTAAAATGAGTTGACTAAAAAGTAAAGTTAATAAATGTTCATCGTTACGAATATAATAGATTAACGTAAGAACACTAATTACAAAATATGAAAATTAATTTTAATATAATGCTTGTCGTTACAATTATAATTATTAATATTAGAACGTTAAATACGAATGATGGAAAGTAGCGATAATATAATGTTCGTTATGATGATTTAATTTGAATGTACGAACGTTAAATAACAAAAGAATTGAGCTAATGTGATAGGATCAGAATTAAATAAGGGATAATTTTATTATCGATAAATATTATATATAAGTTATGATTAAATAACACAAATTTATTGGATTAATTTGAAAGATATTTGTTATCAAATATTATAAAATGGGATAAATATTATCCCCTAATTTTAAAAACATGTTAGACCCACGATGTGTAAATTTCCACATACCCTTCTTTTTCTTCCTCCCCCGACACCTTCCATCTTCCTTCCACCCACTCCTCTCACCATCATAACCACCCACCACCGTCGCCATCATCCATCATCTTCAACCTCACCACCACCACGCTCCACAGAGGCCGTCTTCGCCCTCACCACCGTCGTGGCTCTCTCTCCCTTCTCCTCCTTCCACTCGCTTTCCACCATGAAAACGAGCAAACCTCCATAACCACCATCCGCCACCGCGAACCATGATCACAATCGCTGTAAGAAGACCTCAATGACCTCAGGACCTCCCCAGCGCGCAGATCCGGTCTCCCTAGCCCAGGGGCGAGCCACCAGCACCGTCACAGTCATCCACCACGAGACCCTATGGCTTGACCCGATCACACCAGTTCCGATTCAGCAAAAAAATTCAGACCAGTTCCGATTCACCCGATTCAACAGCCCCCACACCGCCAGGATTCGCAGCCTCGATCTCCTATCAACCAGATCCACGCCGCCGTCATCCCCAAAATCCGTCGTCGCTGGAGGTGGCCTCGAGATCCGACACCACTCGCCACGTCAAACTCCAGGGTCCATAGCTCCTGCTCCGTCGCTGCTCAAAATCAGGCCACCCAACATCTGGTATCACGGTTCAAAATCAGGAGCCGCTGCGGTCGAAGGACACGGTGAAAAGTAGAGCAAGGGCGGCAAGAGGCTCGGCATATACCCATCGTCGTCTTTGTCGAACAAGCGGAAAGCATTCTTGAACTCGAAAATCTATTCACGCAGCTACTGCTCCGCTTTCCCGCTCTCGTCCATCGCGTGGAGCAACGACCCTGTGACGTCGGGGACCAACAAGACCTGGTCGAGATCCGGGTTCAATCAGCAGGCAGATTTATTGAGGTTGATGAGATTTGGGAAGTTTGAGAGATTCATTGTGTAGATCAGAACAGTGGAGAGGGAGTTGGCAGTGGTGCGATGAAACCATGAGTGTGGGAAAAGTGAGTGTGGGAAAGGTGTGGTTGTTTTCTATTGACTGTTTCTATTGGTGCGGTCAGAGGAGGCGTGAGTCAACAAAAAGGGGAAAAAGGGTAGAGAGTGTAACGGGGAAAAAGGAGACGTGTGGAAGGAAACGGAAAAAACAAAATCCTTTTTTTTTTTAAAAAGAAAGGAAAAGTTTTTTTTAAAAAAAAAATCCAATCATGGTGGAAGAAGCCATGAAAGTGTGTATGACAACGATAAATTGTTGATGTTCGTGAAGTGCATATCTAATCGTTTATACAAGATCCGTTTGGAGTTAGTCAAACGAGTCTGTCTCCTACCGAGTTTCGAAGAACCGGACGCAGTGGCAGAGTCTGCGTCACCCAAGACAGATGCTGCAAAATCAGAGTCAGTAGATGGCAGAAATATCACAAACATCTACGTCACCACGTAAGAAGTAGATGACATCCATGTGAGGACAGCAAAGAGACTAAGACGCTGAAAGGTGTGTTGGAAAAACTCATGAAGCTGGGAAAGAGTAGGAAGCTCTAATAATCAATCTTCAAACAAAAGTAGAGGATCTGCAAAAGAAGCTCGCTAGAACACAAAAGTAGAAAACCGTCCCATTATCATCATGCGAGGGCTGCGCCAAGAAAATTCGGCGATCAATCAAACACCTTGACGGTGTTGAAATTGTGACAATAGACATAGCAATCAACAAAATAACAGTGGTGGGCAATGTCGACCTGACTCAGGTCAAAGAAAAGGTCAAGAAGAACATCCAGAAGAAGATCGAAGTGATGTCTGCTCCACCTAAGAAGAATGACGCTGGCAGCAACAAGAAGAAATCCGAGGGCAACATAGAGAAGAAGCCCGATGAGAAGAAGAGTGAAGCAAAGAAACCTAAAGAGCCTCCTGTCAGCATAATGGTATTGTAAACAAGAGTTCATTGTGATGGATGCGCTCAAAAGATCATGCGAATCGTTGACAGATTATGATGGAGTTTGTAAGCATCAGAGAATAGCGAGGTGACGTACTAATAAAGGCATTGTCAGGTTAAGCTACCTACTATGAGTCATTTGATTGATGTTCATGATCTGGAGTCATTTCAAGATTAGGGGGAGCATGTGAGCCATAATCTTGACCTTGGAGAAAAAGGAGATCACGCACGGAAAAGTAAAGCACGTCAGCACTAGAAAAGCACACCTCGTACTGTTCATTTTCCACGATCGCACTAAGCACGCTTAGTTGTTTTGTTAGCTTGACACTTATCATTTATGTATCCAAACTTGTTTTATGCATGACACATAGACCCATGGGTGTCCTTAAGGGATTATTCTCCCTTGACACATGTTTAGCTAAGGGTCGCTTCCTCATTGGTCGTTTAATTTAACTTACAATGATTACATGTCGACGCTTAATTGGTTGTCATTTCCAATGACTTTTCCGCTAGTTAACGTAAAAAACGCTAAGCGTCTTAACCTCATCAAGATCTTAATTCATGCCGACGACTAACCGCGCGTGAGACGTTTTGCGAAACGCTCGAGTATTGCATTTGTAATGTGCAAAATGGTTTACAAAATGCTCAGGCATTACATCTACTACATGGAGGAGACCACCCCATTACCCTTGCTACACTTACAGTACACAGCATAAGGGTTATAAGTCCATGACTGCATTCGAACAGGATAAAATCGCTCTAAGTTCAAACAAGAGAAGTAAGGAAAAAGAAGCGACCAGATCAAGTCTACTTTCTTTTCAATAGAATATTGGAACTCAAGGACACACTACACACACCAAAACCAGGATACACACTGCACAACTCAAAACTGTTTAGTATGTGCTCACAGAGTAAGTCTCGGAAGATCTGAACAAGATCATGGACAAAACATGTCAAACTTGTCTACGATCAAAGTCACGTGCACAAATTGATGAGATGATAGAGATTGTCGATTGAATCACGATTGAAAATCGATGATGAATGAATGATGACGATCGATGATCATCGAGGAAGGATACTATCATCAATGATGATTGGCGAAGACAAGAATCAAAAGGAGAAAAAATTGGGAGAAAGAAATTCAAATAAGATAAGATTTTGCTTTGTTTTTTATTTATTTAATAAGTGGTATTTTATGAAAATTAAAATTCCCTTTTGTATATCTTTGGAAATAATTTTGCAAAATGATAACCAAAAAAATAAGAATAGATTCCAATTAACATGTAGCAAGTAGTGGTAAATCTTTGAGTTTGAGTCGAGGACTTCCCAATACGCACAAGTGTTATCGCAAAAATCTAGATATACTTGTCATTATATGTTTGTTGTCCGAAACTGAATCAGTGCGTGTTGGTGTTGAAGAAACAATATAATAACTCCTGCAAAAATCTAGATATACTTGTCATTATATGTTTGTTGTCCGAAACTGAATCGGTGCGTCGTTGGTGTTGAAGAAGCAATATAATAACTCCTATAATACTGCAGATTGAAAAATTTATATATTGATTTAAAAATTTATATTATAATTTTTGAATATATATTGTCAAAATTATAGTTTTAAAATATATTACTCCTTCCGTCCCATAAAAGATATAACACGTACATATTCTACACTATTCTATATGCATAAATATAAATCTCGGTTTCATATCAAATCATGTCTGATCGTCCTACAACATATGTTAAGTTGAAATACGTAAATTACACAATAATTGGTGTTTCACGATAAATTAAAAAAAAAAACATTTGAACGTCGTTATACGCGTGTCAAATTTTTTACATCGACACACGTGTCAAGTCAATCCGTTACGTCGACAAAAGGAGTAAAATTTAATTATACATATTTAGCAACCAACAATATAGATTTTACAACTTATAATATAAAAATATCAACTCACAATACTTACACGACAAGTACGTTGCTGATGCATCATGAATGTATTTCCCAAACTAAATATACCAAATCTTCAGTTCTGCATCACCTGACATGTCCTTCTCTGGGCTAGCCATGAGTAACACTCAGAGCAACGATTTCATCCAGATGAGAAAACAAGACAGACAAGAACAAGTTAACAAAGCATCCTCTTCGACATTGGCAACAAAGGTCTCACACAAGGATAAACAAATCAATCCCGCATCAATTGGGTAAAAAAATAAAATAAAATAAAATAAAAAAACAGTATCTTCGAATAAATGCTTTTATTACTCCCAGAGAAGAGACAAGAGTAATTAGAAATTCTCCTCTCCTGTTACGGGCGAAAGAGAACATAATCCAAGTGTTCCAAGGGCATACAAAGAAACCCGAAAATGGCAACAAGGGCAAAAACACTAGCCCGTGAGGGAAGAATTAAGAGCACTGTAGACATCCACCCCAATTTGAGCTTCAGCTTTCTCATAATCAGTCGAGGCTGAGCTTAGCTTCTGTGTGAACTCAGCAAGCCCCTTCTGCACCAGGCTGGAATCAATCCGATCAATAGGCACTGCCTCCACAGCTATTATATCGGTAACAGAGTTCGGATGAATAAAGGTGAAGCCACCACTCACGAAATACTTGGTCACATCATTGCCATCGTGCACTGAGAGGACACCTGGTTTCAGCTCTGCGATTGTCCCCACATGGCCTGGTAGAACACCCATTTGTCCAGTAGTAGCTGGCACAATGACCATATCAACCTGAAAGAAGCAAGGAATAAGCAGGTAACAACAACCTGTTTTGCTTCCAATACTGATCTTGCACAAACCATCAGTAATCTAACAGCAAAGTAATCTTATAGCCAAAGAATTTCTATGTAGATAGAAAACTCCAAAAGAAAAAACAAATTAAAAGTTGGCAAATCAGATACTTTTGCTGTTAAGCCTGTGAACAGGTATTTTCTCTACTTTGTGGCAGTTGTGGTTAAGACATGAAACTAGTTGAATTTCATCCACTAGCATTCCCCTTCCCCGTTCTTTTCCATGAGCAAAACACAGATTTCAAGGTTTGTAGAGACAGACTAAAGACAATGCATATAGTAACCAGCAAGAAAATAGATGAAGCACTATAAATTAACAACTTCTGATGCAGGTGACTAGAGACTAACATAGGACAAAGATGAAATATGTCATAGATGTCCTCTATCAACAAAAGAATGACAACACCTAAAAAAAAAAGATAGATTGCAGAATTTGCAGGTACATCAATATATATGAAAATCACATCGTCGAGAGATATCCCTTTTAAAAGATCTCCAGTGCATGATGATCGAATATGATTTCACAGAATAAGAATCGAACTAATTGGTTAAAATCGGAGAACTTCTGAGACCCGAAAGCACATTTAAAGCATGAAAGAGCTTCACTTTCTTGCCTTGTAAATTATTCAAACCACAAGAAGTCATGAGATAATAGAGAACAAAAAGCAACATGTCTAGAGTCATCCCTTCCATGTGCCTCAACACGTCCACAATTTCCTGAAGTAGAATAATGTAATCCGGTAAAATGAATCAGTGAATGCTATAATAAGGATACCAAGAATAGAAGAGTTTATATAACATATTCAGCCACATTATTTTTCATCACTAACAGTAACCAGCAGTCACCTTGGGCACTGGTCTATACTAAATGCGACAATATGGAAAGCCAGCAGAGATTAAGAAGTGTTTATAATGGTTTCAAGAGAAAAAAGATGAGCTCATGGAGGCAACTATCAATACAATAAATAAAGCAAAAAAAAAATTAAAAAAATCATGGAATCTAATGGTATCACATCAAAGATTCTTCGATAACTTCAACATTTATGTCTTCCATTAATTTCAAAAATTCTCTTTCCACTCTGACTCAACAAACACCCAGTCCACCTCTCCTTATGCCTTCTCACATTTCATCCCATAACTCAAAAGGCTTCTCCTATGAAAAGATCATGAAGGAACATTCAATAAAAAAAAGGATGCAATTTGTTTATCGAAAAATTCCTGTCAAGAATTAAAGATTTTAAGATTCCTTGTTTGAACAACTGGTCTAATTTTTAATCAAACCGATGTACTTCATAAAGTATTTGATCCTTGAATGTAATCTGAAGTTTAGTGCATTGAGTGCCTGGCTCTAGTGTGGTTCTTTTCTTCTCTCTTTTATTGACATTGGCTGGTCATGAATTACCGACCTTGTGCCTTCCTTTGAGTTGCAAGGGCCCTGTGGTTTAGACTACTTTTTCATGTGAGACTTTGTAGTGGATTGCTTGCGGAAAATAGAGGGAACTGCAAATAGTCAAATTTTGCAATTGGCATACACAATAAAGAAAATGCTTCACGCAGTGGTTATTTTATTAGAATAGAAGAATAACTCGTAATTGTGTACTGTTGTTGTTATTGGTTCTTTATCATATGAGTTATTTGTTATGATCATAATTAAGCTTCCAAGCATGTCAGGGTTCCATATTTTGTAGAAGGGGATACCCACCATATAGGACCAGGTATTTTCCTACAAACCCTCAACAGTAAAGAAATGACTGAACATTGCAAAGGGTACAATGATCAATAATTATAAGTTATGACTAAATGGCACAAGACTTAGTGTTTATTTAAGACGATTTCAACACCAACACCAAAACTAAATATCAATCAAACTCCTCAGGCATCCCCTCACCCGCCCCGCCCCTCAATGGATAGAAAAACAAAAACCACTCATAGTAGAGACAAAGCCTAGTTAACGATAAATTAACTAGACCCATACTTGTCACAATGCAAAGCAAGGTGTAATGTAGTAACCATATATGTGCATGCATTGACTTTACTATTTTTTTCCCATCTCTTACTCACTCACTCTTATCAAAAAGAGATTACAACGTTTGTACACTTACCATATCAAGCTCAGAAAAACAACTACTGCTATGTATGTGTTCACTAATCTGATTGGCATTACTCCTGCACTGCTTAAAGTGCCTCATATTCCTTTCTACACTATAGTAATTTTATTCCTTCTTAGTTATATTATGGCTGTTTTTTGTATCAATTACAAGACACAACTTTAAATTTTATGTCTCCAGTATTAAAGAATATTTAATACTCATGATTGAATATCCAGTCTTTTAGATTTCTCTTTTGCATTGAAAAACTTTTGAATCTTGATACACTACATCAGGTCCATATGACTGAAAATCCAATCATTATAACTAAAAAATAATAAAAACATGCAGAAACCCTAAAAATTTAAGTAGATCCAATGGCATAACCAAACCACAAATAGACCCTTCCATGCTCCTATATGGCCTTGAAACAGGAGGTCCTACAATCGCATTCCTGAAAACTGTCATGCTTTCTGAAGAAATTCTGCAGGCAGCTACATGATACAGAGTGAAATTCTAAGATTGGCTCCCCAGCCTAGTATGTTCAGCAAAAATATCACCCCTTTCGCAATAGCAACATAGGTGTCAAAATAATCAAAATGAAGGGAACATGAGATTACTCAGGAAGGAATGTCCTAAGCTTCAATTTTTCAAGGCTCAGATAAACCATCTCCTCTAACGAGGTGCAGCTTTAACATTCTCCTTTACTTTCATAATCCTTCCAGGCAGCGAAAAACCTTTGATTTCATTCAATGAGACTCGGGAAGTTAAAGGAAGACACTACGGAAACTAATCCCCAAAACAACATTCCCTCACAATACCAAGTGACATACTTGATCCGAGCCAAAAGACCAAGCAGATCATCAGACAACAATAACAACTAAAAAGGTATTCCCGACATGAACAAGTTCTGGGAAGCAGATCATGAATGACTCAAATGAAGACCCCCCCCCCCCACATACACCACAAACCTAATCACAACGAAGTAGGGATAGAAATTTCCCAAACCCTATCAAATACTCAAACCAAATCCAACCTCTAGCAATACCAAATCAAAATCACAGACAAAACAAACATTGCAGGCATCACTCATCAACACCTCTCCACACTCGATCCCACAAAACACCGCCACATCACATCACAACCCAATCCAAACCGCACACCTCTTTCCCCGACAACTCCGAAGTGTACGGCAGGTAAAAATTGACCGTCAGCTTCCCCGGGATGCTGGACGGCACGGAAGGACGCGGCTTCATGAACGACGAAGGTGTCTTCGGCGGATCGATGCTGGGGACCACTTTTCTCCATGCTTCCACGAAGGTCTCGTCCGCCGTCTCCGTCGCCGCCAGATCGGCCGAGAAGTCGCGGGATTTGGTGAGGGATGCCGTGAGGGTAGGGCGGCGTGTAAGGAGGCGGGTGGCGGCGGGGCGGAGCATCTTAGATCGGCTGTGGGAAAGAGGAGTCGGGTGTTTTGTTGTATTGTTTGTTTCATCAATAGGGAAATGGGATCAAGTCATGATGGAGCGAGGGCTCATGTATAACGGCTGTTTCCTATTCTTGCTCCAACCAGAAAAAGTTAAAATCATAAAAATAAAAAATAGTTAATTATAGTAAAATATTTAAGATAATTTTCACTTATACCTTAATATACAAAATATTTCATGACAAATTTAGATATCCAATTATACTTTCATTTATATTTTGATACTAAAAAATAAATAAATTACATTAATATCCTTATCTAATCTTTGTTGACCTATTCATCTTCAACCTCAATTACTCATCACAACCGTTTTTTGATTTTTCATCTTTGGTAATCATCAATGATCACGTTAATCCCCATTAATCCCCGAACAAACCCACACTTTCTCACAATGTCTTTGAATTTGACCTCAATCAACGCTATTGTCTTCATCACCAATCTATCGTCCGCGGTAACCACACGTGAGCATAATCGATGTTCTCAATGATTAATTCCCTCAAACAATGCCAAACCCTCCACGCCCATATGCTCATTGCAGGAATCCTCACAAGTAACATCTTCATATCAACCCAACTCGTCGCTTTCTACTCCAATCTCAATGAACTTGCTGTTTAATGGTGTTCACCTCTTCAATTAGGAAAAGTGTTCATGGTGAGGTTGTAGTTAATGGGTTTGGGTCGGATTTGTTTCTTGTGGAGCGTCTTGTTGCAATGTAGGAGGAGATTTGGGGATTTACAGGGTGTATGGAAGGTGTTTGATAGAATGTTTATTAGGAAGTTGCAGTGTTTCTCCTACAGTTCACATTTAATAATATATAGGTCGTGAGGATTCTAAAGATCTTGCATCAGTTTAATTTATAATGTTATGTCGAGACTAAGAATTTATGTTATGTTTCAACATATAATTATGTATGGATTGAATGTCAAAGTGTAATATTTCAATTAGTCTCACTTATAATTCATTATGTTATATGTATTAATCCTTAAGGGAGATAGTTCGCACAATCACAACAGACAATTCACACATTCAAATAATGTAGTTCATAAATTTTAACAATAAGAGTTCGTAGAAAAGCAATTCACAAAGTTCAAGGAATATAATTCACATATTTCATTCAATTCACATGTTTCTAGAAAAGTAGTTTACATATTCGGAGGAGATATAGTTCATACATTGAAGGAAGACAGTCCATACATTCATAAGAAACAGTTGACACATTGAAAGGTGGTAGTTCATATTTTAATGAATATAGTTTACAATCATTAACATCTAATATGAACACGTGGAATGTTATTTATGTTCAAATCATCAACTCGTGGAATGTTATTTATGCTCAAATCATCAACTCCTTACAACTCATATAATAAGTTTAGATCATAATCTGATTTCGACATTCATGAATATGTGCAGTTCATATAAATAACTTTGTTGTTTACTGCTCAATATGACACAGTTCATATTGCTAATATTTTAGGTGAAAATCCACAATGTTAGAACCCGTGTCTTAAATGATATTAATGTTGGATTAGTATCAATCTTAATTGTATGTTTAGTTGTAACCCATACATATCCACATAAATCTAGTTCGAATAGTATTAGAAAGAATTGATTAAATGAGATGCAACAATTATGATGCATACTTTGTCTTAACATGAAGCAAACCAATTATGGAACAATATAATATTTTAATATCTTATCATGACTTTGAGATTTGGATATTGAAAATTATCCTTCATTTAATTATATTACAATAAATATTTTGTATAACATTATAATATCTTTCACCGATATATAGTTTACTCAACAATATGGAACAATTTATTATCTTAATATCTTATAATGATGTTCAATTTTATACTTTTATGTAACAACCAACAATCAATTATACAAAATGTTCAAATTCAATACACAAGTGGCATTCATGTGTGAAGATTATGTGATGCATCAATGATATGATACTTATATTATGTAATGTATTCAACGTTATGATAATTTCATCTTATAATGCATTGGTTTAACATCATGACACTTTTTCATAATACAAACAATAATTTATACATCCAAAAAACCTGTTCAAACATAACATGAATAACAGTTCATACACCCAAAACAACATTTCTAGCATAACACGAACAGTTCATACACCTAAATCGTCAATTCATACATAACACGAATAACAATTCAAACATCCAAAATGCTAGGTCAAACTTCAAACATAACACGAACAATAATTCACACACCTGAAACGTTAGTTTATACATAACACGAACAACAGTTCATAGACTTCAAATGTCAGTTCATATATAACATGAACAACAGTTTATACACTCAAAATATCAATTCATACATAACACGAATAACAATTCATACACCCAAAATCTATATATAGTCACCAATCTCACGAAATATCTCATCTCATCAATTACATCAGGACTCTGAACTTTCAGCATACATATTAGACAATGATAAATCATCATGAATTATGATACCAATACCACTAAACTAAAAACCATGCTCGAAATACGGAGCATCAAATTTAACCATGGTAACATCAAATTCCCTATTAAAACACCGCCACCACCATACTCGATCCGTATCAGTTCGTCCACATTCATCATCACCAAAATGGACTCATCAAACAAGAGAATTCGAACCACCATCAACCATGACACCGAAACTCAATGTCGTCAATCCACTTGAATGAAGAAATCGAATCACCTAACAACTCGATCCAAAAGACCCTATGGTTATCTCGTAGGATTATCTGAGGGAAATCGGGATCGTGTAGTATCTCGTCGGAAGGAGTACGACGACGACGACGAAGATGGCAGCGACAACACATGAAATGCATGGTTGAGGACAGTGGAAGGGATTGGGTTAGATGTGTGTGTTAGGTTAGGTTAAGTGGTGTGTGGTTTGGTTAAAATGGGGACATTTTTGGGTGTTTTAGATGTTTGCGTATGAAACTAAATAAAGTTTGAATGGGTATCTAAAAGTTCCATAAAAAGTTTTGGGCACTAAAATGTGAATTGAAACTATGTTAGGTAGTTTAAAATAATTTTTCCAAATAAAAAATCAATAACAAAAATCAAAATAAATTTATAAAAAAAAATGAGTTTGTATAATGAATATTGAGTTGTGTTTAATATTATTTTTTTGGGGTTTTTATTTTCTTCTTTTTTTTCATCCATTTAAAAATAAAAACCAGGAAACTGAAATCAGAATTGATATGAAACAGCTTTGTTTCATTAACCAGTGAAAAAAATAAAAAAATAAAATTGATACCAAACAGGCTCCAAAAATATTATTTAAAAAGAAAAGTTTTAGGAAACGATGATTAAAAAAGAACTAATTAACTAACTTGATTGCGATCTATTGTTTAACGGAGTTGTAACTATTGAAAATAATTATAGGTACGATTCTTATAACTTCATGTAGCTTAGTGTTTAATCATTAAAACTAAAAATAATGAATTAATATTGATTTCTATATGAATAGTTTGATTATAATAAAGGGGATAGCTTAAATCACGTTCTCTGGAATTTATAATTATCAAGATAGCATGAATAATTAAATTAATCATCTATCCTATATATACCATGATAGCATGAATACATAAAAATAGATAATTGAATCAATCAAGGAACATACCAAATATGAATTAATAGAAAAATAGCTTGGTCTACTTATTCACATGTCAAAATATCATAACTAAACTATAGCAAGATAATTTTGTCTATAATCTACTAAGTTGCTACTTCATATGATCAAAATAGTTTAAGTCATTAGTTAGATAAACCTTGATATAATAAAATCTGGGTGCAGATGAGGTTACAGCAGGAACTGGATGCAGACGAGGTCTCACAGTACTGAGTGCAGACTAAGGTGTAGCAGACTGTAGTGCAGCAAAGATGGTTGCTGGGGTTTGGATCAGAGGTCTAAGGATCAGTCAAATCAAAGATTTGAGATTCAGAGTGTGACAATAAGAGAATCCAAAAAAGGTGAGCTGCCAACATCAGTTGAGATTCACATATGCTTGACCAACTGTTATATCAGGTCCTGTACATAACCCACGGGTTTATTCCCCCATCCCATAAAAGAGGATCGGTAAAACTCAAAGAGCAAGGTTGTTGAACGAGTGACTGAGAGAGCAAGCTTGCAAAATAATCAGAAATTCACAGATTACTAAGTGAGCCAAATCGAGAATAATACAGAAAAAAAGTTCACTAGTCTGCATAGAAGATCAAATGCTGAAACAGAGTCCAGTTGTTAAATTTGTGCAAAGATCTGGGTTCTTCACCTTTTTAACAAGTTAGCTACCTTGTAAAAAGGGGTTATCTTGTAAGCCATAAACAAGAAGATAGTGAACTCATCTATTGGCTTGACTAAACTCGTCACCAAGGAAAGATTGAATTAAGCTCTCGATTATCAATTGATAACGAGTGTCTGAATCAGTATAAATCTTATGTTCTTTATTTTTCTTCAATGGTTGATATTTTAGAACTGTTAGAAATTAAATACTACAACAAAACAGAGACAAATTTACACTGTTTGGGTCTCTCCTACAGAGTACCTTATAGTCTGCAAAGATAATTAGGTTCAAAATCTTAAATCCGTTGCATTTGCCTGATAAAATTTGAATCAACCTATTCACCCCCTCTAGGTTGAATCTGTGAACATAACATGAGCATTACATGATGTATTTACAGAAAAATAACAAAAACCCTAGGAAATCTAAAGAAAATCACATGACAATCTCGAAAATATCTTGCACTTAAGTCATGTCACGATGATAACAGACCTAGTCACGATCGTGACCATCGTGCTGAATCATTCTGGATATTTGTTTGGCTTCGTCACAATCGCGACGGGCATGGTCATGTTTGTGACCAACGTGACTTTCCTCGTTGGCATGATTATCTGCTCCTGTCACTATCGTTATGGCTCTTGTAACCGTTGTGATACCTTATAAAAGCTTCAAAACAGCTTCAAATCGATCCAAAACAGTCACAAACATCTTCTTATGTATTAAGAACATCTTCATAACTCAAAACATCATTAGAAACTTCATCAATATGCATCCAAACTTCTTTCGTCTTCAAAATTTTCATAAACACATCAAACCATATGGCTTTATTTCCATAGATCGCTAAAAGCCTATCTTCACGAAGTCAAATCTGCATGAAAACTATACGAAGAGCAGTATCAACATCCAAGTCACAAAAACCAGGCTAAAACATAAAAGAGCAAAACTTTAAACATACTAAACAAAAGAAAATTAGCTTAGAAAACTATGAGTATATTCATGCTCATAAAATTCCTTGCACAAAACCTCATTAGTAGCACCATAAATGATATTATCAACATATATTTGCAGTACTTACAATCATTCTTCTCAAGTTCTTTATGAATAAGGCTTTATCAACTTGACCTTAGTAAAACCAAGGGAAAACAAGAATTCAGAAAGCTTTTCATACCAAGATCTTAGGGCTTGTTTAAGGCCATAAAGAACTTTGTCCAATTTAAACACATGATTAGGATGTGTCACTTCTTCAAAACCATGTGGTTTCTCAACATATACATTTTCTTTTAGACAACCATTGAAAATAACGCTTTTTTCATATCCATTTGATATAAGTTGAAGTTCATATGAGTAGCAAATGCAAGCAACATCTTAATGGCTTCTAATATGGAAACAGGTGCAAAGGTTTTTTCATAATCAATTCCTTTTTCTCGACTATAACTGAAGGCATGTGCCTTAATGGTTTGCTTTAAGGTCTTAATTTCCTTCTTACTTTCAAGTTGAGTTTTTTGTAGTAGCTTATATCTGCTCATTGTAAGGCTTAAGATATTACTTGATTCATTGAATTTATCTTGAAGTTTTTCAGTTTTCATATTCAAAACTCAACTTGTGGGTAAGATCATTCAGGAATCTCTCACACTTGATGATCATATTGACTTTAAGGAGTTTTTTTTTTTAAAGATATTTACTAAGTGATTTGATGTCAATTACCTCATCATCTGAATCCGAAACATATGAATCCTTTTCGACCATGAGACAACCTTTGACATTTTCAGTTATATGCATCCTAAGTCTCACAAGTAACACGTATAGCCTTTTTTCAGTTGGCGACAGAGTATTGCATCATCTTTCTCTTGTAATCTTCTTGTTTCATCATTAGGCGTTTCTGCTTGAAGTGTTCTGTTTTGTCACAATTAAAACAAGGGTCCGAAGTAGACTTAGATGAGAACTTATCGCTCACCTTTTTCTTGTCATCCTTCTTTTTCAAGATATTGAGATATCTTTTGATTAGGAAGGCCAGGACTCATCATCACATCCTCCACATGCTTCACATGCTCTAGATAACTCTGTTGCTTGAAGGGTTTGGATGATACATCGACTTCATCTTCTTCTTGTTGCTTTAATTTTTCTCATTGGTGATGGGAGAACCAATCAGATCATACAAAGGTAGCTTCTTTAAGTCCTTGGTTTCTTGTATAGCGGTGACCTTTTCATTCCAAGCCTAAGAAATATTCCCGAGTACTTTTCTCACAAGTTTATTAGGAGTATGATTTACCAAGAAACTCAAGCTCATTGACAATCTCATTTAATCTGGTAAACATCTCCTTGATGGTCTCATTGGGTTGTATCTTGAAGTTTTCAAAATGTGAAATCAAAGAATCAATTTGTTGTTCCTTTACCAAACTAGCTTCTTCATATCTTACCTCCAAAGTATCCAAATCTCCTTGACAATCTTACAGATTGATATTTGTTTGCATTCAGCATCAATTAAGCCACATATGAGAATCTTCCTTACTCTTGCATTCCTCTCCATCTTGTTGAAGTTTTTTGTAACCCATTCAGCTCTTGACTTCTCACCCATCTTCCATCAACATCCTTCTTCTCAATCATCGATGGTCCTTTCGGATGATTTCCCATAGCTGTCAGTCTTTAGATTAAATGTGGATCTCAATCTTCTCCCTTCAGAAACTATAGTAGGTTCTATCAAATAGTGATAACCTTTGCTAGAGTGCACCCTCCTTTCTATTCTCTATCAAACTCATGTTTTTACTCTCAGATAGTTAGCCTTAAAAAGAACTTGCTTTAATACCAATTATTAGTTTACAGAGGATACTCTTAGGCATGTTAGCTATCAAAAACTGAAAGAGATTATTAGAAAATCAACTCTTAAAAGTCTCCCACAGTTGAAAATTCATGAAGATATTGTCTGTGTTTGTTGTCGATATAATAAAGCGCACCAGTTGTCATTTAAGGAGTCGTAGTTTAAAATGAAGGTTTCTTTGTAGCTTGTTCACTGGATGCTTTCGGTCCAGTGAAACAACCATATGCCACCGATCTAAGGTATATGATTATCTTCATCAATGACTACTCGAGGTATGTGTGGATGTACCTTATGAAGAAAAAGTCTGAAGCATTATCAATGTTTAAAACTTTCAAATAGGACATAGAGGAGGAGTAGGAATTATGGTGCGATGTCTATGTATTGACAACAAGGAGATACACATCAAACGAATTCAAGACGTTCTTGCATCAAAACAACATCCGTAAGCAGCTAAACTTTAGACAAAGTAGCATGGGTAATCTGCTCCCAATCAAGAGGCTAAGCCAAGAAGCAACGGACCTTTCTAGTGAATCCATGGATTCAAGATCGAATGCCAATGAGTAACCCAATATTCTACTTTATTGGACGATATTCAACAAGAGGATGAAGATCTCGTAACTCAAGGAGAGAAGGTTAGGCCCTGGGTAGCGTAGCCCATCTCTTTCGATATCGTAAGCAAGAGATTCAGCCATGTCTTCTCTTGATAGTAGGGAGCCTTCCGGAATCTTCAATCTTTCTCTCCATTACCATGGATCTTATCTAAGGATCTTCTTTCAGAAGCCATCTTCTAGATGCTATGCCTAAGCAAATTCTTTGGTCGAAGTATAGTTGTGCCTCATTTAGATCATTCAAATCATAGAAAAAGAATAAGCCCTTCCATTCTTACTGAATTAATAGTAGTAGCTGCATCTGATAAGAAAATTGTTCACTCTCTTGTTTAATCCTAAAATCTATATCGAACAATCAAAGAAAGCAAGCCATTTTTCAAAACAGTAAGCTTTTTGTGTCTTTTAATCTTTGTAGGAGAAGAGCTATAGATTTAAGCCGAAAGTTAGGAATTAATCTCACTCATAATCTAGAAAAAGACTTGGGATCTCTGGAGACACTCCTCAACAAAATAGCATTATAAAAAGTAGGAATCATCATTTAGCTAAGACCTGCAACGTGCCACCGCGTTTTGGGGTGGAGTGTAGAAGACAGTGGCTTATATCATCAATTGACTACCACAAGTGAGGCTTGGGTTCATGATGCCGTTCGAGAAGCTATGCAAGATAAAGCCCAAAGTGAGCCACTTTCAAGTTTTCAGATGTGTGCGCTATGTGTTAGTTCCTAACTATCTTTGGAGAAAGTTTGGCAAGAAGGCAATGCACTATATCTTTGTTGGATATGAGATAAGAGAAAGGGATGAAAGTGTGTTGATCCCAACACAGAAATACGCTGTCCATCAAGAAATATGATGCTTGATTAAGCATCATCTTGGTATGGTCCACAGTCTTTCACTTTGTCAGACCCAAAAGAGTTTGAAGAGATACTGTAGGAGAACCATGATAAGGAGAAGGAAGCTATTATTCAACCAAAAGTTCCTCAAGAACCTAAAGGAGAGTTATCTCCTAAGTCTTTAAGCAAAGGAAGTAGTCCTTGACAAAGCGGAGTCTATAAGATCAGATAGGAGGATCGACCTGCCCAACTTGAAGACAAAGAAGAAGAAGTTAACCAAGACAAGGAGCAGACAAAAGGTCAACGAAAGCATTGCTATCCAACCCGAGAGCAAAAGCCGAATCCCAAAAGCACCAATGCAGCTCTAGTTGAAGATGATAAGCCACAAAAGCCAAATTCATATGAAGAGATGGCTTGAAGAAAGGAATTGATATAAGCCATACAGGAAGAGATAATGCACTAAATCAAAATGAGGCTTGAGATTTAGTTCCAAAGATAATGTCTGCATAACCCATCTCTTGTAAATGGGTGTCCAAAGTCAAAACCAGATTTGATGGTTACATCGAGAGATACAAAGTTTAACTTGTTGCTTGTGGATTCTCATAGAAGTATGTCCTGGATTAAGATGAGTCATTTAGTCCAGTGACCAAGATCACAACTGTTCGAGTTTTCTTAGCACTTGTGGCCAACAAGTTGTGGAACTTGTCATAGTTGGATGTCAATAATGTTTTCTTACATAAAGAGTTAGATCGTGAGATTTACATGGAGCAATTTAAAGAGTTCGAGAGCAGAACCTATCCTTTTCATGTGTGCAAGCTGAAGAAGGCACTTTATGGCTTGAAGCAAGGACCAAGGGCATGGTATAGGAAGATAGTCGAGGTTCTTATTCAAAGCGGCTACTGAATTGCTCCAACAGACACAAACCTATTTGTGAAGGTTCAAGTTGAGAAGATGGCAGCAGCTCTTGTCTATGTGGATGATCTAATCATAACAAGTTATCAGGAAGAGGAGATCAAACAGACGAGGATAACTCTGTCGGTTCAATTCCACATGAAAGAGGTTGGAGAGATGAAGCACTTTCTTGATCTTAAAGTAGATCAAACCAAGGAAAATATATTCTTTTGTTAGAAGAAGTATGCAATAGGTTTTTTGTTGAAGTATGAAATGCTTGAATACAAACCTATTTCAATACCAGTGGATCTTGATGATGAGACTATGTACTAGCAAATAGTGGAAACTTGATCTATCTTACTCTGTCAAAGCCCGATATTTCCTAAGCTATCGGTGTAGACAACATATTTATGCAAAATTCTATTAAGCCTCACTAAAAAGTAGTACGAAAAATTCTGAGATATATCAAAGCAACCATTGACTTGGGTAATAGATACAAAAACGAAGGGCATTCTTAGTTGACAGGGCTATGAGATGTTGTCTATGCTGGAGATCATAACACTTGAAAGTCAACTACTGGTTATTTATTCAACCTTAGATCCGAGGTTATCTCTTGGTGCAGTAAGAGACAACGAACAATGACTTTGTTAAGTATAGAGACAAAATATCGCGGGCAACTGCGGCAGCTCAGAAGTGTACATGGTTGATGCTTTTGATGGAGGATATTCCTCAACCTATTAATCACATAGTTCAGTTCTACTATGATCATCAATCAGCAATCTGGTGCTTCATGCTTGTACTAAGCATGCGGAAATTCATTAACAAATGGTAGGATACACAAGCGGCTGGAATACACAAATGAGAAGACAACAGACATGAATATCTGGTACTTAGACATCGGTGCCAAAAATCATATGACAGGCCAACGAGAAATGTTCCAGGAGGTAGATGAGAAGATCACAAGAAGGTGAGGCTTGGCGATTGTTCAGTCGTTCAGATCATGGACGGTCACGTTTCAGTGCAAAAATGGAGATCAGTATACTCTCCATGAGGTATACTATATTCCAAAGCTATACACTAACATCATATGTTTTGGACAAATGACAATGAATGGGATCGTGGTGAACATGGTGGGAGAAGTCATGAAGGTGTATGACAATGGCAAGTTATTGATATTCGTAAAGCACACATCAAATCGCCTGTACAAGATTAGTTTGGAGTTAGTCAAACCAGCCTATCTCCTAGCCAGCCTTGACCAACCGGTGTGGTTATGGCATGCCAGACTTGGTCATGTTATATAACTGTCGATCACTCAAGCTCTTGCTGGTCTAGAGGCTAAATCTATTATAGCCGATGTAGTTGACACAAATGCTAGTAAAGTGATCCATGTATCTGAATCAACTAGAGAAGAAGGATTTGCTTTTAACAAAGAGGTTGTGACGGCACCAGCAACATAAGAAAAGGAGAAACACGACATTGTAGCTAAGGCGGAGAACGCTGATGATGAAATGAATGAGATGATCAAAGCACAGCGCGAAGGCAATGATAGCTGCCTCGTCAAATTTAGCACTCCCTTTGATCCACAAGATAATATGGATCTGGAACGCAAGAAACCTGATGCCCTCAAGAGGGAAAATTGGGTCAATGCTGAAGATGGCATCTCCTGCAATAGGGAAGAGGTTAGAAACCTCATTGGGCACAAGGGATCTGACGTGGGAGAAGAAGCAGATGGCATCCATGCTAGGGCTACAGAAGAGAGTGAGATGTTGAAAGTGTGCTGGAAAAACTCATGAAGGTGGGAAAAGAACAGGAAGCTCTAATAACTAATCTTCAAATAAAAGTGAAGGATCTAGAAAAGAAGCTCGCGAGAACACAGAAGCAAAAGATCATCACATTGTCATTATGCGAGGCCGAACTTATGACAGCCACGTAAGCGGCGTGCCAAGCTCTATGGTTGAGGAACATGCTCAGTGAACTGACAACGACTGAACCAAATCTAGTGACCCTCTTGGTGGACAACAAGTCTGCTATAGCCCTCATGAAGAATCCTATGTTTAATGGTCGCAGTAAGCGCATAGAGACAAGGTATCACTTCATCAGAGAATGTGTGGAAAAGAGGCAGATTATGGTGAAGTTCGTGAGCACCGGAGAACAGCGAGCTGATGCACTAACAAAGACATTGTTAGGTGTTAAGCTAGCTACTATGCGTCATTTAATGGGTGTTCGTGATCTGGAATCATGTCAGGATTAGGGGGGAGCATATGAGCCGATAATCCTGATCAAAAGCATGCCTATACTGTTTCACCACCACGCCCGTACACGAAAAACACGCCCGCACCGTTTCACCACCATGTCCTCACTGTTTGTTTTCACAAGTACGCTTGCGTGTTTTGTTAGGCACCGATGAATGCTTGTCCTCTGTATTTAAGAAGTGCAGATTGCAATGTTGTAGTGTGATAGAACAATAAGAGGAAAAAACCAAAAAAACGGAAGATTTTCTACCAAATCTTATTATATCTTCACGCACCATCAGCTCGATCTTGGCTAACAACAGAGAGGTTCAACTCTGTTAGCAGAACTTCAGTTAATCGAGGTGCAACCCCTAACCTCCACTTTTTAAATCATCTGTTTTCATATTAGCTTCTCTACATCACATACCTAGTTTAGTTGCCAATATTATTTTTAAAAATTTCATTGTAATTGTAGCAGCTTTTAATAGAGTGCATATGGTGGGCTTATAATTTCGTTTTCACGTGTGGACTGCATCTGCCGTGAAGCCATTTCACTTCTCATAATTGTGCGCATGATTTACTTAAATAGTTTATTAGGAGTTCTGGCAATTTTGTTGATCTTTTCTATTTTCTTTAAATTTTTCGTTTTTCCCTTTGGTAAATCCTGTAGTTGATTTTGAGTTGATATGTTCAATATTTCGTCTTTTGATGACTCTTTAAATTTAAGCAATTACGTGTCATCTTCATTTTGATTGAATTGATAAGTCATAAACCAATTTTGTTTGTACACTTTTTTTGTTAAATAAAAAAATCATACTAAGTGAAGATCGTACAAGTCCATTGTATAGTAAAACACATGTACGAATGCACCTAGCAACTTATATTCCCTCCGTTTCATAAAATTTATAATTTTTTGACTTGACACGAAAATTTATGTGTCGATTTTTGTTGTAATGACTTATTTGTCTTTTGGATTGTGTGAGTGAGAGGAGTGAGAAAAAAAGAGAAAAAATGATACTGTGATGAATTGATATAATATGTCACGAAATAAAATAGTAGAAAGGATAAGGAGAATAGGATGATCTTATTGATCATAACATGTTTTATATTTATCGAGTAGTCAAATATAAAATATGATAAAAATACAATAAAAAAAAGAGATAACCAGCAAACATCATATCTAACTAATTATTATAAAATAGGAAATGCAGATATTCTAAAATAAAATAATACCTAATAACAGCTTAATAATCTAATATTCTGACACTCTCTCTCAGATTGAAATATCATCAACTTGTCAGGAAGTCACAATAGTTGTAGCTGTAACTGTCGCAGTAGTAGACAGTAATAATAATAGAAATAATAAACAGGAGCAGTTGCAGTAACAGTAGCAGTAGAAGACAACAATAGTGAAAGTTAAGTAGGTAATAGTAATTTACATTTTGGTCCGATGGGTGGCAGATGTCATCACTCACCGAATAGTGGAAGCAAATTAGGTCAGATCAGAAATGATAGCTTTGATATCATGCCACGAAATAAAATAATAGAGAAGAATAGGATGATCTTACTGATCTGACATTTTCTATATTTGTACAGTAGTCAAATATTACCACTATTCTATAATTATTATAATGTTTCTCTTTCCTTATACTATTCAATACGTAATTTGAGAACGTTCTTCATTTAAAATGATACAATTTAAATTTTCTATTGGTTTATAATTATAATATGTAACATTTATAAGATATGAAAAAATACAATAAATAATAAGATAAATAAAAATATCATATCTAACTAATTATTCTAAATAGGAAATAAAGATATTCTAACATAAAATCATACCAAGCAATAATTTTAATAATCTAATGTTCTGACATATAAAAATGAAAAATAAAGATGTTTTCATAGTTTTATCGAAAAAAATTTCCAAATAAAATAATGATAATTTTCGCAAGACATCATAAAAATATAAATATTGTAATTTTAATATGATTTTAATAAGGTCATGTCATCGGTTGATTGCATAGGCCATCGTGGTCTGGGCCTTTAGTTGTCCTTTTCTATAGGCCATTTGAGAACTATGATTTCCGTACCAATAAAAAAATTAAAAAATCCTCCATCTTTAAACTAGGAATCTTAAAAAAAGGCGGTTGAGTTGAGTATTATATATTTTACTTTAAAAAAAATTATTATACAAAAGAGTTTTTGCTAAAAAGCTATTGAAATTTTAGATAATTACAAAAAATACATCTAATTCTTCAAAATTTCATATAGGCAACTCAAATCCCTAAACAATGCAAATAAACCAAAATGGTTTGATAAATAAAATTAAAAATACAAATAATTCGACCACTTTGAAAAATGAATCATAAGACTTGTAATGTATTTATTTCAAAGATTTGATTTTGGTGACTTTCTGCCTAATTTGTTTGAACAGTCTACAACTTTTGTAGTTATATAACCCGATAATCCAATTGATAAGAAATTGCTAGATACCTAATATGTGAAAATTTTATTATTTGAACCAACATATGTTGCATCAACTAGTTGAGAATTTCGTTCCCCTCTAGAGAGGTCTCAATTCAAGGTCTATAAATGAAAGGAACATAATGGGCGAGCTTTACTCGCTTTGTGGGTCTCAAATGCTTTTTTTATGAGACCAAAGGAGTATTTACCTTCATTGCAAACACTAAAATAATGTTCACTTTTTTCTGTTTTTACGGAACCATAGTTTCCTAATTATTTTCATGTTGGCTTTATTTCCATATTGAAATTTTGTGTGGCATTATTTTTTCAAACAGGCTGATTGGCTCGGGTGAGGTTTGTTTCTATTAATCTAAGGAAAGAGGATATCATAGTCCTTTGTTTCTTTAGTGTTGTTCTTTTTGGTAATTGTTCGTATCTAATCAACTTCATAAATAATTTCAGGCGCTCAATGAAAAGTTACTAGAGGGGAAGAGAAAAACAATTTGTTGTTCCTACAAACGATTTTTGGTGTTATGGTATCTCTTGCTCATGATGCACCAATAGGGTTCATGCTCTCCTGCGGATGAGACTTCATCTAACTAGTATATGTAGGCATATTTGTGGCATTGTAATGAAGATGGGGCATGAATGTAGTTAATAACATGTTTGACTTATTTTTTGATTAAGGGACATGAACCTAATTACTAAATAAAGGGGAATGTCTCTTCATTAATTTGGTGATATGAATCTAGATAATAAGTGAAGGGGGTATTTGTGACTTTTTGGGAAGGGGGTGTGATAACTAGTATAAATAGGAACCCTTGTATCTTGTTTTTAACCATCAAATCATCCAAGAAATAAACATATTACAAGCTTTCTTATCCTTGGTGGTCTACCCTAAGTTGGTGGATTCCAGCTTATCTCGTGGATTCGAGGAAAACCCGCATCCATTAGAGGGAGGATGAATAGTTTTTTTAAAAATTTATTAGTGCAATGCAACGAAATAATTGATTTTAACACATTGATATTCTTTGCAGACTATTGATGTAATCTGCAATAGAGACTTAAACTCTGTGAGTTTCTCTTCGTTTTCTGTTCTGATTAATTTCTATCAATTCTATTAGCTCACAATAATGAAAACAAATAAGGATCACAAGAATTATATTGGTTCAGGCACTTGTTATCAACTGATAAACGAGAGGTTAATCCAGTCTTCCCTTGGTGACCAATTTAGTCAATCCTAAAGGTGAGTTCACTATCTTCTTATTTTTGTCTTAGAAGACAACCTCTTTATAAGCTATCTAACTTATCAAGACGAAGAACCTAGATCCTTTCACAGATCCTTCATTGGACTCTGCTACAGTTTCGGTTTTTCAGTGCAGACCAGTGAATCCTTTGCTTCCAGTTTTTCTCAATTCAGCTCACTTGGACAGTTTTGAATTTGGATTGCTTTTGCACACTTATATGTTCAATTTTTCATTCAACTGCCTTGTCTTCCTTGAGCTCTTTGATCCTCTTTTATAGGCTGAGGGAATGACTTTACTTGATCTGAAAATGACAGCTGGTCACATGCGAATCTTCACTGATGTTGACAGTTCACTTTTTTCACATCCTCGTATTGTCACATTCTAAACCTCACACCTTCAATTTGATTGATCCTCAAACTTCTGATCTAACCTCAAACCTCGTACTGTCATCTCTACTATACTCCAGTCTGCTGTATCTCAGTCTGTACTCATTACCGTTAAGACTTCGTCTGTCACCAGTCACTTTTGCAACCTCGCCTACGTCCATATCTGATACAATCCATTCATTACTGTGTTGGTCATTGTCTACAAGTTTAATCCTATATCGTGAAGCATTCGTAGGTCTTTTGTTGCCAACATATGACTTAGTTGCTTAGCCAAAATTCTCCGTAGTAGTCTGCATCTGATGGCCCACACAATGCTCTCCATCTGTGACCGTCTGCTCCCAGCATCTGACCTAGACTATAGATACCTTGTCTACTGAGGAGTTCCTTGAATGTATCCCTTGTTCACTGATGTATGTTATAGATTTCCTGATCCAATTGTCTGAGTCTATATTCAACCGTAGTTTCCGATGGAGATGATTATTGATGTACAGATGGTTCAATCTCTGCTACTATTCTTCTAATAGAGGATGGTCTTTCATGGATTGGTGTTGTTCTGATATCTACAATGGCTTGCGTTACACTCCTAACTGTAGTCTGGGGTGTCATTTGAGCGTCAGATATACCACTATAGAGTAAATCTTGGGAAAATCCTACAGATGGTGAATCTGTCTTAGTTTGCACCATTCCCAATGAAGAGGGAGGTGAAAACTCTAGGTTTAGTGCACATAAATCTTGACACTGCTCATTTTCCTAGCCAGAGGGAGTGTCACTCATCAGGTGTTTGTTAATTTATTCAAGGATAACACCTTTGAGCGTGTTGTCTGCTCCTCTGTTGACAATGAGTTTGTTTCCCCTGATTAGTCCTCCACTATGACTATTTCCTTTAACTGTGTAGGAGTGAGCTCAAGTGTGATAACTCGGATGAACTCTGCTTGTTATGTGATCTGCTGGTAGTCAGCAGTGGCTTCTTCTGTAGTAGTCTCTGCGTCATCCCTAATTGGTGATGCCTCTCCTACACTCCTAGTTCTTCTGAAAGAGTAGGCTCTGCCACTGGGGACTTTACTGCAGGTAACTCTGCTACTTTCTCTTCTATAACAGATGGTTCTGCTATTGATTTCTCATAGATCCCCTTTTCAACTACCTCATCAATGATGTCATCATCATTATCATGGCCTTCTAGGTATGGAAATTAATCATCACCATCATCGTCTTCTGATGGTTGTGTTTTTCCAATTGTTAGCCTTGAGAGATAATCATAAATCTCCAAGGTTGGTGCCCTGACATACTTGTCTACTAGCCTCTTCAATTCAGCCTTCACTTCAAGAGTGTGAACAAATTCAATATGTTATAGTTATGCCTGTCTGTGCCTTCTTGTCTTGAGAGTGGAGTCTTTTATTTCCAGAACTCCACTGAACAGTATGTAGGGTTTAATGGGTCTCTTCTTCTTGTTGGCCTCAATTTTCTGAATTTGGACTAGTTGATAGATTTCTGCTTCTGTCATGCCATCAACTATTCCAATTTCTTTCCCTGAGCCATTTGCGTTTATCCTATATCTTGTGGTTGGTCTTGATGAAATGAGCTTTGGCCTTGCAGCTTTAGATGTCCTCTTGATCGGGAGATATTGTTGCTTGATGAATTTATGGATCAATTGTTCCTTTTGAGGCTCGCCCAGTATTTCATCGGTCTTGGCTCTGTATTCTAGAATCTTTTCTTGTATGGCTTGGACCGTCTACAGCGTTTTTATGATTTCTTCCTTCTCTGGAGATTGTGTGATTGTGGTTGTTGTTGTGCCTATCAGATTCACAGGTTCAACCTAGAGGGGGGAGGAGGGGGTGAATAGGTTGATTTAAACTTTATCAGTGTAACATAGTGAACTTGTTGTTTTCAACTACTAATGTTCTATGCGGACTTCTGAGGTAGTCTACAGCAGAGACTTAAACTCTGTGAGTTTGTCTCTGTTTTGCTGTTGGGATTAATTTCTAACAGTTCTAAAGGAACACAGCAATGAAAGCAAGTAAAGAACACATGGCTTATACTGGTTCAGACAGCCGTTATCAACTGATAATCGAGAGCTTAGTTCAGTCTTCCCTTGGTGACGAGTTTAGTTAATCCACGAGACGAGTTCACTATCTTCTTCCACTTTCTAAACTATTTTTGGAAAGAAATCACTCGATCTTCTACTCGCTCAATGACTATATGTTAAAACCTCCGCGGTTTTCAAACCTCTAAGCATTGAAGGAAGGAAGTATGCTAGAAACTAAGGAAGCACTCACAAACTGATTTATAACCAAGGCGATTTAGAGATTGAAGTTTACAAGTGTATCATTTTGATTTCCATACTTTGAGGTTTGAAAAAGGTTTTGAATTCTGTTTTCAAAGGTTATATCAGGAGAATTCTAAACCTTTGCATGCTCCAAAACTACTTGTGATTGTTATGATTGTGATGGAGTTTAATCGAGTCTTATATTCGATAAACTTTTTGTCAAGTTATGAACGGAATTGTTCCTAGTGTATGGGAAAAGTAGCTAGTTTGAAGTAGAACTAGGGGATTTTAGCAACTCTAGAGTAGGACTTATGGAGCTGAGTTGTAGCAGGTCTACAAACAGATCTGGGGAGTTGAGTTGTAACCTTGGAGTAGGTTTAACTGAGTGGTTTGTTGTCCTAGGTTTAACTATGTCTACTAAACGAGAGAATAATACAAGAGTTTCAAATACCCTACGGGGGACTAGTTAGTCTCATAATTTGTTAAGCATGCCAATAAAAGGTGTTGAATATTATAGACACATGATTTTTATACTGGTATCCTCATAATTAGCAACTCGTGAATTATATGATTGTCAATTAAAAGTGAATGGGAATAATTTTTATGAAGGCACAGTTTATGAAAGATATTTTTTTCAAAAAGACTGTCAAGCTTAGCGAAGAATATAGCATAATCATATAACGTAAACTCCCTTAAAAGCTTAAAGACCCAGGGAGTTTCTCCATCCCATGCACCATCAGGAAGATTAATGTTGATGAAGCTTTACGTGATTTGGGAGTTTTGACCAACTTGATTCCTTATTCTTTTCATAGGAAGCTTGGATTAGAGGATTTAAAGCCAACTCTGAAAGTATATTATTGAATTTGATGAATCAAAGGGATACTAACATTTGAAATGAATTGTTTTGATAGTAAACAGGCATTCTGTCAAACAGTATGAACAATAGTGAAAACTCTGGAAAGAACAGTTGATTTGGGTTAGATAAATCTTCTGCGTTCTATGATTTAACTCGTCTATTCAGAGGGTCTATGAGTATCAGTTTGCTTCTAGTAAGATCTGTTGTCAGATTGATACAAGAAGTTTAATAAATAGTCAACGTCAGATCATATGGGTATCAGATATACTAAGTGATCTAGTGGATTCTTTTCTTGTGTAGCACATTGTTAAGAGTGGATTAAGTTCAAATTAGATTGATAACACTGATTTGAGTTTAAACCACTATAAACTGCGTGTTCTTCATTTCATGTTCCTTGTCTGATTGATCTATTAGTTGTTGATCTGATCATCGGTTAGGATAGAAATCTTGATTCGTTGATATCTTGATTCGTTGATATCTTGATTAGATAACTATTCGATCATAAATTTGTTAGATTAGTTACTAGTTTCTTGATAGTCTAAGAGATCATTCATTTGTTTATTAGAACTGATTGTTAGAATCTTGATAAGGGTTAATATGTTCTTCATTCGATTGTGAGAATCTCATTGATCAGATTAAGTTTGTTTGATTATATTCTTGTTTTCACTTTGCATAAATTTTTAAGTGTAGAAATTTGAGTAGAATAGCCTATTAATACCTCCCCTCCTAGTCTGTTCTTGATTACAATTACGTACTTTCATTTCATATCAGAGAGGTTCTTTGCCTGTTTTGTGAAGAGCTGCTATTTTGAGGTTCTTTGATTGTTTCTGTGTGACTTAGTGTGATTCATGATAATTAACAACAATTTGAGTTTAATGTGTTATAATGGATTTCTTTAGAAAAAAATAAAAAAATAAATCAAGCAATTAAGTCTTAGGCATTCACTGTAGTGAAGATGTAACGAGAAATCATCTAGTTGCGATAAATAGCGGATATGTATTCACTAGCTCATGTTAAGCCCAAGCCTTTGTTCGGCCGATCATTCCGTTGGCATCTCGCATTCACGCCCTCGTTTGACTGCCGCTGTTTTAGTTTTCGATTTTTCCTTTTGCTTTTCATGATATGGCTTCATAAATAAGTAACTATATTATAACATACCAAACCGATCTGACATTAGAGCTCATTATTTCAAGAGCGAGTTTCTAGATGTATAAAGTTCGTAGTTCTAATAATCCCTCAAACATGTCTTACTTGCA
>LIEC01012045.1:0-40159 GCA_001925005.1 Drosera capensis
TTGCTAAGAAATGATGTTCATCATCGTGTTTAATAAGTGTCTTTACCTATATTGATTAAAGATATTTTAACTTCTTCAAGACCTTATTATATATATTTCGAGTCCTTATCGAGCTTTTACCGACGAGCCCTTATTGAGCCTAAGGAGCCAAGCTCATGCCCGAGCCGAACTGAACAGGGGGTATGCTCAAGCTTATTCATTTATTTAAATGAGCTAAGAATTTTGTTCGTGTTAGATTCGTTTAGTAATCGAACGAACTTGAACGAGTTCTTAATGAGTAGAGCTCAAGCCGAGCCTCGAGATTAACGAGTTTTCCTAACGCCCTACCTTCACATATCAAATTCAAAAAATCATTAGTCCAACATCATTATAAATCTATAATACAAAATGTAACTATGTTTTTGATTAGTACATCATTAATACCTCTTCAAACTTTTATCCAATTCATCTCTCTCTTCTTATTTTCTCTTTCATCTTCTTTTCACTAATGACCTATTTGATTTAAGGGGAATTTATATTTTGGTATCCCAAATTTCTCTTCTTACATTTTGCTCCTCCTTACCTGTTTTTTTATACAGTATATAATATTTTTTAAACTATATCTTAAAAAAACATACAGCAAATTCAAATTCATTCTAGGGGAGCAAAATATAATAGTTTTTTCAAAGGGGTATTTTTTTCATAGTTTGCCTTTGATTTAATGTTTAAGAGCAAATTCAATTATGAGCTATATGTGATGCTATAACTATATTTTATTACTAAATTATAAAAATAGGGCTCCAATAATAGGCTAAAAATGATGTCAAAATAGAATTGAGTTAAACTTGGTTCTAAATTTGACACAAGATATAAGTGTAGTTATAATTGTCACGTTAGCATTTTATTTATTTTTTCAATTATCTTGTTTTATGTTGGATTAATTAACCAATAAATACATAATTGAGTTTGAATTGAACCAATTTTTCTCTAAAATACAATCAAATATTGAAATGATAGTTGTATAATTAATATCAAAATCACTTTTTGATGCTAATTATAACAGTAGCTATATGTATTTTACCTTCATGGTTGAATTTATTCTAAGAAAATCATTACTAAGCTGGAAAAGGGAATTTGTATTACACTGCATTTTTCTTGTTATTTGATTTTTATTAATTGTGATGAGTTTTCATCATCAATTAAATTTCAAGAAAATATAAGGGTATGTCCACGAATACACCTATTATTCCTCAATAAAAGAATATATTGATACCACGAATCTAAATAATCATTAATTGATGATAAAATTCATTTAATCACTCAAACCGCTATTAGCATAAATGATGAAAACAATATTAATAATACCTAATAAATTACCAATATTAACCTCTTCAGCACTCAGCGTATCATCGGGTCAAGTTAACACAAACGCAATGTGCCAACCACAAGCCCAATCTTGATCATCACCCCTATAACCTTGCCTCAAGCCCCCACAATCTCCTCTCCGTTGCCTCCTCCAATCCCTCATCAACCCCAATTGCATCCTCCCCTCTCCTCTCTCAATCAATCCATGAATCGTAGAGTGCGGCGCAAGGTAACAAGAAGCAGACAACCCAAAGGCAAGCAGCAAATCGAGCAAGAATCAGAAAAACAAGAAGTGTTTCATCTCAATCCATCACAAACCCACCTCGTAGATTGGACGACACTCCCCGACGACACAGTGATACAGCTCTTCTCCCTCCTAAGCTACCGCGACCGCGCCAGCGTCGCCTCGACTTGCCGCGCCTGGCGTTTCCTTAGCTGCTCATCATGTCTTTGGACATGTCTCGATCTCCGTGCCCATAAACTGGATTCCGCCGCAGCCCTGTCGCTTGCCTCGCGGTGCGGGAACAGTCTGAGGAAGCTTAGGTTTCGTGGGGCGGAGACGGCGGAGGCGATTATTGGGCTTAGGGCAAATGGGTTGAGGGAACTGACAGGAGACCATTGTAGGGAGTTGTCGGATGCTGTGGTGTCGGTTATTGCGGCAAGACACGAGGGTCTTGAGAGTCTGCAATTGGGTCCTGATGAGTGTGAGAGGGTAACGGGGGATGCGATTAGGGCAGTCGCGATTTGTTGTGTTAGGTTGAGGAGGATTAGGGTTTCTGGGCTTAGGGAAGTTGATGCAGAGGCGATTGGGGCATTGGGGAGGTATTGTCCTGATTTGGTTGATGTCGGGTTTTTGGATTGCTCGAAGGTGGATGAGACGGCATTGGGGGATTTAAGGGCCTTGAGGTTCTTGTCGGTTGCTGGGACGTCGAATTTGAAGTGGAGTACAGCGTCACATTGCTGGGGGAAGCTGCCGAATTTGGTCGGATTGGATGTTTCGAGGACGGATATAGGGCCTAATGCGGTGTCAAGGTTGTTCTCCTTGTCGGGAAGTTTGAGGGTATTGTGTGCACTTAATTGTCATACACTTGAGGAAGATACTAACTTTGTTGCTTGTCATAATAGTAGTAGAGGTAAATTGTTGCTCACCCTTTACGATGACGTGTTCAAGGAGTTGAGATCATTATTTGCCGATAAAACAAGGAAGGATGACAGTGGTAATGTGTTTTTGGATTGGAGGTATTGTGAGAAGGGTAAAAATAAAAACTTCGATGTGCTGATGGCTTGGCTCGAGTGGATTCTTTCCCATTCGCTTTTGAGGATTGCCGAAAGTACTCTTTTGGAGTTGGATCGGTTCTGGCTCTCTCAAGGTGCTAAGATATTGCTTAGCTTGATGCAGAGTGAGGAGGAAGAGGTTCAGGAGAGGGCGGCCACTGGGATCGCTACTTTTGTGGTTACTGATGAGGAAAATGCCAATATTGATCCTGAGAGGGCTGAGTCGGTTATGAAGGGTGGTGGAGTTAAGCTGCTCCTAAACCTGGCAAGTTCTTGGTGTGAGGGGTTGCAGGCCGAGTCGGCCAAGGTAAGTGTTCTATCAATAAGTGGTGGAACATGGTACCATAATTTTGTGCTTTTTCATTCACTTATGTCTAGCGTTTTGTTACTTTGTTTTGATCCATTTTGATGCTTTCCATTGCATGTTTGTATTCAAATATAGTTGCATGTTCAACCTTTTTAGTATTGTCATCTTGAAAATTGTGGTTTACTTGTGTTGATCATGCTTGTATGTTTAGGCTATAGCAAACTTATCCGTGAATAGTGGTGTGGCTAAAGCTGTTGCGGAGGAAGGAGGAATCACCATACTCACAAATCTGGCGAAGTCTATGAATAAGCAGGTTGCTGAAGAGGCTGCTGGTGGATTATGGAATCTTTCTGTTGGAGAAGAGCACAAGGTTGTTTATGTTGCTTTTTTTTTTTTTTTCAGGATTAGTTTTTATATCTTCACGGTATTAAGCAGGACCTTTCACTAATGCTAGCAACTTTTGACGACTCCAGGGTGCTATTGCAGAGGCTGGTGGTGTCAAAGCTTTAGTTGATTTGATTTTCAAATGGTCTGCTGATGGTGGAGTTCTGGTTAGTGCTTTCTACAAAATCAGCGCCCTTCCCTCCCTCCTTCCTGCTCCCTTTCCCCTCTTCCTGCTCCCTTTCCCGTCTTCCTCTCTCTCCTTCTCTTAATCCACCATACACATACTCACGATGTGCATGTGCTCTCATGCTCGTGCAAAACCTCTTCTTTTTTTTCTCTTTTTTTTGCTTGCATACATGTTTTTCAGTCTGACTTCTATCATCCATTCTGCTTCTATTCTTGCTATTTACTTTTGCTCTTTGAAATTTGAAGTGATATTGAAATGGTTTTCACTTCATATTCCAGGAGCGTGCTGCAGGAGCCTTGGCTAATTTGGCTGCTGATGATAAATGTAGTATGGAGGTCTCTGTAGCTGGTGGTGTACATGCACTGGTAATGCTAGCTCGAAATTGCAAGTTCAACGGTGTGCAAGAGCAGGCGAGTTTGTTTGCAAGGATCTTTCCGTTGGTTGTCTTTAAGGGTCTATTTGTTATAACATTTGTTTTCTATTTTTAGTTTTTATTTTATTGGCTATTGAAACAGAAGTATTTTGTTACAAATCTCTTTTTTCAAACGGATGAAGTAGAAGCAAGAAATTGAAAAAAAAAAAAAATTGGTTTTCAGTTTCGGTTTCTTGTTTTATCTGAGTACATTATTCAAGATTCCTTTTACAAAAAAATATTTTATTTCATAAAGTGTTTTTGGTTTTGATTATTGATTTTTTGTTTTTATTTATTGATTTTGGTTTTCACAGTTTTGAGTAGTGAGCAAACAACCCCTAGTTATTTATTAGACATTTTAGGTGCTTATATGCTTATTGCTGAAAGAGAATTTGAATGAGTTGGGTTCTAAGTAGTTATAAGAGAGCATGTACTTTGCCTGCTACAGTTGGGCAACTTTTAAACGTGCATGGGAGGTAGGTCCTGTATGAAATATCATGGATTATCCTCTAGTTGGTTAGCCTTTGAAACTTGCAAAGATGGTATTTATTGTAGAATCGGTATTGTGGTCAAGTATTTGTTGACAATAGTAATTGCTACTATGATATGACTGTGAAGAGAGATCTTTTTGTTTCATATGGCTGACAACCAGGGCACATCAGATGCAAAGTAGGTAGAGTTTGATCAAGCTTGGCAAACTCCCTATAGGTAATTGTATCAGATTTTGAAGTATGCATAGATTAGATAGATTTGAGATGCATGGCTGTGGATATGGTAACGAGCAAGAAGTGTGCTACTTGTTGATTTTGATAAGGAAGCCAAGATTACAAAATCGTCCTATCCAAACTCCAGCATAGGTATTGTTGAGATGCATAATATTTGTTGGCCTTTTACTATGAGTTCTAGCTCGTCGCATTTTAGATTCTCAATAGTCTGAGAACAATTGTGACTAGATGTAGTTGGTTTAGTTGGTTTGGCTTGAGGTGATCCTTTTCTTTTCCTATGCTTCAAGCCTAAGTGGGGCATTGAGTGAGTGTAAAGATAAATATGTCCACCTTTTTCCGAAAGTGTGAGATTTTAGTGGGTAAGCATGTATGAATGGTAATTATTTATGATACATAAAATGTTATTTTTTATTTATTGTAGTTGTTACGAGGTCTCTTATCACAAGGAGAGGGTCCTCCCTAATTTATCTTGTCTTCTATGCTCTTGAAGCAATGAAAATTCTAACAAGATGTTTCTACTGTCCAGTGTTGTCCTTAATGCTTAGCATACCTGTATTTCTTCATATCGTCTAGATTGTCATTGTAATTTGCCGATCCTACATGTTTGAGATCATTGTCTATTTATAGAGTGTTTTAAAGAGATTCTGTGTGAGGAATCTCGATTCTCCGTAGGACTAAAAGAATGGTATGAATGAACCATTGTAGGTAATAGACTCAATACATGCAGAATGTTGCTTCATTTGTAAATGCTGTTTTAGATGCTAAGGGATAAATCTTTATCTTGACATCTAGCATGTTTGGATTTAAGTAGATGGATGGTACAGCATGCCATCATCAATCTAGCATGTTTGATTTCCTTCATTGCGTCTGAATTAACACAATGTAAATCATGTGGCAGGTCTGAGGATTCTATGTTTGTCTAGGGTATGTTAGTGATATGTTTTGCAACATAGTGATGTCTAGGGGGACTTTATATTTTTCCTATGGAGTTGCAGAATGGAAATACAGAATCAATTTTGTGAATACGGTCATGATGTTGCTCCTTTTGATGTTGATGTTGACAACTTGACATAGATTCATGCTTTAAAGGGGCATCTTGAACGAAGTAATTTTGTTCTGCTTTAATTTTTCACCTAACAAATTATCGATTAAATTTGAATTTGAAACCCCAGGCTACGAGGAGTATGATATCTTTCTCACTGGTCCAAAAGTTAATTTTCTTGAAACAAGTTAATTTATGTCAAGTTTCTTTTCAGGCTGCTCGAGCTTTAGCAAATTTGGCAGCCCATGGAGACAGCAATAACAATAATGCTGCCGTAGGACAAGAAGCAGGTGCCCTTGAAGCTCTTGTTCAACTTACACGTTCTGAAAGTGCAGCTGTCAGGTATGTTATTAATGGGACTTTACATCTTTGTGTGCCCGTGCCCTAGATTCTCCTCATGATGACTTCCTCATAGGATTCGGTATTTAAGTTTTTATATAGTTGATTACCTGGGAAGCTGTTTTATTAATGCTTGTGATGATACTTGGCTTTTATTTTTTTGAGGTAACCAGCAGCAATCTTTATAGAAAAGGTTGGCCCTGAGTGGAACTTAATTGCACCCATAGCCTGCAAAATTGAAAGACTATTTGAACATGCAGCGCAAGGGGTTGACCGATGAGCTCAAGATAATGATATAGGTTGTAGTTGTACACTCCTTAAGTTTTGCTCATGATTCGAAGGATTGCACTTCTACATCATTGAGGCAGAGTCATCCATCAATAGTACACTAGCAAAATGGAAGATATTGGATAACATATCATTGTTAACAATTCAGTTGGCCATTATCCATGCGAGTAAAACAACCTACGGTAGCCATTCTTCTATAGCCAGAAATACTATCCTATGATTTCATTGTCAGCAGCACATTATCATGTATTTGAGCTGGTGTTGCACCACACTTGGGATAGAAGTAGAATGCTGCCGTATGCCAAGGGCAGTTGATATGTTGTCAACTTATTTGTAGAAAATAGGTTAAGTTATTGTATCAATATATGTTGTATAAATACTCCCTTTTGGATTATTAATGAAAAACACTTGACTTCTCCAAATCTCTTAACATGGTATAAGAGCAAACCCTAGCCGTCACCACCTAAACCATCTCACACTCAGTTGCCTCCTGGACCGTTGCCGCCGCCGCCCCAGTCGCCATCACCCTGGCCACCGTAGGCGCCACCGGTCAACTCATTCTCTCTCCCTGTAACGAAGCAGATCTGGTTTCTCCTCCAATTGCCACGACCCCAGGTATAAACCGTCTCTCGAGGTACCTCCTGACTCGTCTTCATCATCTGGAATCGGAATCTGCAAATACCGGAAGTTTTTCGTGTTTGTTTTTGGTGAAATCGGAGGAATGAAGACGAGTTGAACAATGTTGAACAGTGTTGGAAGATTCACGACTCCAACTTTCGGTGAACTTTCGACGAATTTTCCGACGACATCACGGTGACCATGTCCTCGACTTCCACTTCCACCAATGGTTCCCCCTAGAAGATTCAGTCTCTTCAAGGATTTTTATCTCGATCAACGCACATTACCTCGTGTTGGAAGAAACATGAGTATCCTTATCAGTCATCGGCTCCTGCTCGGTAGGTGTCAGCTGAGACGTTCTCGACTTCCACTTCCACTGATGAACTTTCCTCATATGAGCTTCAGTCTCTTTGAGGACTTCTATCTTGGTCAGCTCATATCTCTAGATCATCCTCATGGGTTATTGATTCAGGTGCAACAGATCACATCACTCAGTCTACTATTCCCTCTATGATTGAGACGCCACATCAGTTCATTACAGTTGCCGATGGAAATACCGCTCCTGTGTTGGGTTCAGGGCCTCTCTCTCACTTCCTCTCTTACTTTTCCATCTGTTTTTCAGTATTTTCTTTGAAATACTATTTACTCTCTGTGAGTCGTCTTACTAGAGAGCACAACTGCTCCATTACATTTTCTCCTTTTTTGTGATATAGGATCTTCGAACTCAGGTAGTGCTTGGTGAAGGTCGTGAAGCTCAGGGACTTTATCATATGAATGCATCACCCACTTCTATTTTTGCGGTTTCAAGTATTGATTGTCATCGATGACATGATCATGTACATTTGTCTGTCCTTCGTATCATGATTCCTACTTTTTCTTTCTCTGAGTTCAGCTGTGAAGCATGTATACTGGAAAAGCACCACAGATCTAGTTTTCTAGTTGTCCATGCTCTCAGTGATACTCCCTTTGCTGTAGTCCATTCAGATATATGGGATCCTTATAAGGTGAAAAGTTTTTGGTTTACAGTATTTTGTCATCTTTATAGATGATTTTTCTCGTATGACATGGTTATTTCTGTTGCAAGATAGATCTGAGGTTGTCTTTGTGTTTCATGCATTCATTTCTGAAATTCATACTCAGTTCTTTACTACCATCAAGATCATACGCACTGATAATCCACGGGAATATATGGGTACACAGTTTCAGAATATTTGTTCTCAACAAGGCATCATTCATCAGACCTTTTGCGCTTACACTTCCCAACAAAATGCAGTTGTTGAGCGTAAGAATCGTCATCTCTTAGAGGTTATTAGAACCTTATTATTTCAGATGGACGTTCCTCGTATATATTGGAACTTTGTTTTGCTTGCTGCATGCCATCTTATCAATAGAATACCTTCTGTTATTCTAGGAAATAAATCCTCATTCTCTTCTATATCATGATAAGTCTTCATTCAGTGTCACTCCGAGGGTATTTGGATGCGCGTGTTTTGTTCCATGTCTTGGTCCTACTCAAGATAAGTTAGCTCCTCGTGTATCTCGATATTTTTTTACTGGGTATTCTCGTACACAACAGGGATATGTCTGTTATTCTCCTGAGACAAAAAAAACTACTGTATCAGCCGATATCACTTTTCTTAAACAAGTACCCTACTTTACTTCTTCGGGATGCTCTTCTCTTTCTTCAAATCCAGTTCCTCAACCTATTATTGGTGAGGTAGACCCACCACCTATATCTGTTCCTACTCCTGCTCTTGTACCTATTCCTACACCTGTTCATGTTCCGCTTCGGATCTATACTCGAACGGTGAAGCCGACAATTGATAAAGTGATTCCTGCAGCTTCTCACCCTCTGCCAATGACGTCTGCTCCTGATGATCTATCCATTGCTCTTCGTAAGCATCCTCGTACTTGTATTATACATCCATTGCTAATTTTGTATCGTACCATCATCTCACCCTCTGTTCGAAAGTTTGCATATGCTTTGTCATCTATTTCTGTTCCTATTTCAGTGAGAGAGACACTTGCACATCCAGGGTGGAAAGCTGCTATGAATGAAGAGATGCATGATCTATGGGAAAATGGCACATGGGATGTTATTTCCACTCCTCCAAGCCAGTCTTGTGTTATTTGTCGTTGGATCTACACGGTAAAGCACAATCCCGACGGGTCAGTTGAAAGATTAAAGGCTCGTCTTGTGGTCAGAGGATTTACCCAATAGCATGGTATTGATTCTGAAGAGACATTCTCTCCAATAGCCAAACTCAATACTGTTCACGTGCTTATCTTATTTGTTGTGCACCGTTCATGGCCGTTGTACCAACTTGACATAAAGAATGCCTTTCTACATGGTGACTTTGACAGAAACTGTTTACATGCTTCAGCCTTCTGGGTATGAGACTGTGGGGGAGAACCATATGTATCATCTTCGAAAGTCACTGTATGGGCTCAAACAATCTCCACGAGCATGGTTTGAGAAATTCAGTAAGGTTGTACAAGCCATTGGATTCTCCAGGAGCTTTGCAGATTCTTCATTATTTGTTCATCGGCGTTCTCAAGGGACTGATATTACTTGTTTACGTTGATGACATTATCATTACTGGGGATGATACAGTTGGAATTGGCAAGGTGAAAGCTCATCTCTCAAAACAGATTCATATCAAAGATTTGGATACTCTCTAAAATACTTTTTAGGGATTGAGATTGCTAAGTAGGGATAATCTCTTCTTCTAAATCAGAGAAAATACTGTTTGGATCTACTAAAAGAGTCAGAATTCCTTGGGTGCAAACCAGTTGACACTCCAATGGAACAAAATCTCAAGATTTTTAACTTTACTGATGAGTCAGACATTATTATTCCAAATCCAAACATGTATCGGAGACTTGTTGACAAACTCATATATATGACTGTGACCCGACCGGATATATCTTTCGCAGTGAGCTTAGTCAGTCAGTTCATGCATACTCCAAGAAAGTCTCATCTTACAGCTGTTGAGCACATCTTGAAATATTTGAAGAAGTCTCCTGGTCAGGGCCTCATCTATAAACTTACAGTTATCCCCTCTCTAACAGCATATATTGATGCAGATTATGATGGGCCTGTTGATGACATACATTTTCCACCAGTGGCTACTGTACATACTTTGATAGAAATCTAATTACATGGCGAGCCAAGAAACAAGCGGTTATACCTCGTTCCTTAGCCGAAGCAGAATATAGAGCTATGACTTTAGCTACTTCTTAGTTGACTTGGCTTGAACGTCTCCTATCTAAACTCGGTGTTCGGTTACCTAGTTCTCCAGCTCTCTATTGTGATAATAAGGTTGCCATCTACATTGTTGAGAATCCAGTCTTCCATGAGAGAACTAAGCACATAGAGGTTGACTGTCACTTTATACGTGAAAAGGTTCAACAGAGGACAATCCAGTTGCAGCATGTACCAGCTGATGACCAAACTGTAGATATCTTCACAAAAGTCTTATGTCGATCTCTTCATTGTCATTTCACCTCCAAACTGGGCTTATTAGACATATATGCTACAGTTTGCGGGGGAGTGGAAAATAGGTTAAGTTATTGTATCAATATATGTATAAATACTCCCTCTTGGGTCATTAATGAAAAACACTTCACTTCTCCAAATTTCTCAACATTATTGAAATATATGCTAGGAAGTATGAATTTTTCTGGAGCTGCTTTTTTTCCCCAATTTCATGTATAGATTTACTATGGAAATTCAGGGACCAATTTCTGGTTCGACCAACAATTTTTTTGTTTTGTCATCCTGTATCATCTTGCTTATCTTCTCTTGACTTTCGAGGTTATCATTGTGCTCGTTTCTTTTGAATGTAACAGGCAGGAGGCTGCTGGTGCATTATGGAATCTATCATTTGATGATAGAAATCGAGAAGCAATTGCTGCAGCTGGTGGTGTTGAGGCCTTGGTATGCCAACTCCTCCCATGTCTACACTTTGATGATAATATCATGTTGAAACTTCGGACAATGTGTTTTCTTGAATGTTGAGTACCAAAAGTTTGTTTATGCATTGAATACAGGGAATGAGTTCTTTAAAAGCTGAAGAGATATGAGATATTAGTGACTATACAACCTTCATGGTGAGAACTTCTAGGAATCTCTAGTTTCCTAGGCTATACGAGGGCTATAAATTTTCCCAAAGTTAGTTTGCATGTTGTTTGAGAGCTTCCTGATGGTGCTATGGCCAGTGATGTTTACCTATCTAGGAAACTGGTATGCTAATCCTGGTATATATGCATGACATATCCAAGGACGATTTTATGCCATAGATCACGGCGTAAACATAATGTGCGGGTACACTTGGATACAAACTCAAATGGTCTCTTCGTTTCATTCGTGAACTCGCATATGAGAAATTTCATAAGAGAATCTCTACAGTATATAGAAATGACAGCTTTGCTTTATATAAGGCACGGTGTAAGGAGTTGTGGAATTTTATTTTGTAAGGATGATATACTATTCTTGAGGTGCAGCTTTGACACGTGGATATGCGAAGTCTTTAGTATAGTGGGCTGACGCTGCCAATACATGAAGATGGAGTTTTTTCTTAGGTTGAGCATTATCACCGTGTTATGATACCACGGGGTACTTACTGAGGCTGCAATGATTAAAATATCTTTTGTGCTTAACGTTAGACTGGAGATGTCAATACATTCATAAACCCTGTCAGTACCATAACATAACCAGCAAGTAATAGAGGTTAGGGAAATGCTTCAGATGAGAACTTGATTCATTAGCCTCATCAGCCATCATATTATGTCAAATCATGGGATAACTCTACGAAAATGAAAGATGAAAATATTCTCCAGTGGTTCAGATGATTAAGGTGCAGAACTTGCTGGTACACAGAACAAAAAATAGAATCATGAAATATCTACTGTACAGTATCTCAGTATTGCAGCTGTGCTTTTCAGATCTTGATGTTCTTCTAAAAGAATGGTCTCTTGAGGCATTTTAATTATTTAATTTTTGCCCGCTTACTGAAACGTTCACCATGTTAACTAAAAATAGTAATCTGCATAGCTTGTTTATTTAGTAAAGCTCCCCGTTCATCCAAATTGTCCTCTAATGAAACATTGTAGCATTGACACTTGAAGATAAATGGAAATAAATGTAACACATGGTAATCTTGGAGCTGATGATTTAACGATAAACACCGGAGAGACTGAGATTCTTTATGATTGGAAAAAGTGGACTTATTTTGTTACCATATCATCGTCTTCCCTTCTAAAAAGAGAGAGTGTCATTAGAAATTGAGTTCTTCCAAACCAAGCTGAAACTGGCATTCAAATCCAAAGGAAACCTTTCATTTGGAGCAATAGATAGCTATCGTTTTAATCTGTGAGCATATCTTGCCAATTATTGAGATGCTGTAGTGTAGGACTTGCCATTCTAGTTGAAAGATAAAGTTAAAGTGTCAAGTTGAAATCTCTTGATGGATTGTTGTAGTGTTTGTTTTGATTTATTCTGTGAACATGCGATTAGGTTCTATTGTTGTCTTTCCGTGATCTGAGATATTTTACATGGATGCATGGTGACCTACCTGATTAGCAACAGCAGGCTGTTTCTGGCATGCTTTCATTTAACCTGTTTGTGTGACATTCTCGAAACCCCATTTTCCCTAAACTTGCAATGGCAAACACATTTAGATAGATTTCAAAATCTAAAATGTCCAGAGCAGAAGACATTAAAGTTAACTTCGCTTCATGCTTCTTTCTATCTTGTTTCTCACTATGGTTACAGAGTTCCTTGCGCCATCTGCTCTAGTAATCATCTGTTCCGTTCCTTCACTATTACTGTTTCCTGCTTGTGTTACTCACTGTAGGCAACTAGCTTTGCTTTGGTGTCCGCTTCTTCAAGCTTGTCTGCTTCTTCCAGCTTGTCTTCCGGACTGTTGGCTATCACTTGCTTGCTTGCTTTCCCACATGATGATTAACTTCTCTAACTGCCGGTGTAATCTCTATCGCGTCTCTCTCGCCTCGGTTTATAGGCTACTATCTCAAAGCTTTTCTGTCTGTTTGATCTTGTCCCCTGTTTAGCAAATCGTGGCTCTCATTGTGAAAAAAAATAAAATGTAGGGTTGAGTCCACATTTTGGCCAAGGTAAAAATTTCATTAATTAACTTATTGGAATATCACAAGAGCTCTGAATGATACTCAATCCTCATATGAATTTGTAGCTTCTAACATCCTTGAGAGTATTTAACATATTTTTTTAATGGACTTGAAACTAGTATCTCTTAAGCCAACATGAGTCAAGGAAGTACCAGTTTTTGAGTAATCTGAACGTATACTATTACAACAGAGGGGAACATTGTCACTCACCATTTAAATATTACATCATGGAATGCTTTCTTCCCGTATCAACATCTCTTACAGTTCCTCTTGGAGTCATTTTGAAGCACATCACTCGAAACTGGAACAAACGACGACTACTGTATTCCTTGCTTATCTTTAAATTGAAAACCTACCTGTTCCATTTGTTTGATGTAAAATAGATCAATCGATTGAACATTATTTCTTGAAGCTGGAACATTTGCTCTTTCCCTTTGTAACCCTCATCATGCAACTGTTCATCACATCCATTGTACCTCATGTACAGTTGCACTTTCCTCGAAGTGTTATCTCTTGAGCAGTACCTGTCTCGTTGCTCACATTGAAACAACAGCTGATGCCTGGTTTCTTCATTTTCGCCATGAATCTCTCGTTTTCCAGGAGTTTGTCATGCATGGTCAGCCACCTTAAAGCTGTCTTGGCAAGTTTGCAGCATTCTAAATAAGCTTTGCCTAATTCTGCAACCTGATGGAAATAGCCATGTAGCTCATCCACTTTATCAGCTGTGTCATTTTATCTCTTCTTAAGGATGGACTGCAAACTGGAGTATGTGTTGCTTTATCTTCTACTGTAAGTTTGGGCTTCCTATAGAGTTGATATCTTAATATAGTATCGAAGGAGTTGCGACATGACACTATGTTACAAGTTCAAATAATGCAAACCTCGATATTACGTGTTATATGGTGAGCCGGCGAATTATCTTTGCTTCAAGCCCTTTAAGGCCAATGGTGTGAAGGTATTATTAACTATTAATTACTCCCTCTATCCTAGAATAAATGCAAAGGTTGCAAAGGTTTAAGGCCAAGGAGTTTGTCGAGGCAAACTTTGACTCACGTCGTGGGACGATTAAACATCATTTTTCATAAAAATATCGTGAAACACACATGATAGTTCAAGTTGCATACTTCAACCCTGGGTTAGTGACATAATTTTTTTATATCATTAAAACGAATAATGAAACTTCTTGAAATACGTGTTGAATAGTGCAAAAAATAAAATGTCCCATTTATTATGGGACGGAGGGAGTATAAGGGAAACAAGCATAAAATCCTCCTGAATTATTCGACAGTTACACATAATCCCTCTAAGCTTTCAAAATATACGGATGACCCCCTTATCAACTTTTTTAAATGGTGTTTTTGTGTCAAAATAATTCAATTGTTTTTAAAACTAGCGAAGAATATATATATCATCCATTTATGAACTTTTTTAAACTTGATGAGTTCATGTGTTAAGCGAAGAATGTAGTTTCTTGCAAAAATAATACGATTTCATTTGACGATTTAGGGGTTAAGCGCAAATTTTTAAACTTGATGGGTTCATGTGTCACGGTTCAATACTTTATGAGGGTTAAGTGCTATTTTTCCTTAAGATAATTATAATGTTTGAGTTTTTATCTTTAAGTTTGAACTTTTGATAGAGTTGGTTTTTTGGGATTTTCAACATAAGTAATGTATATGAGCTTTTGAATTCTTGCTGCAGCTTAAGTCATCCACTATATTGTTGGGATGATTGCTACACTGTTTTCACTAAGAAGTCTGCTAATACACCTCCAGATCTGATTTATGTTTCTCATACATATGATGCTCGTCTTCATCTTTCTCAAGCTACTCACTTGTCAGTTGTGATT
This sequence comes from Drosera capensis, assembly GCA_001925005.1. Classification (NCBI taxonomy): domain Eukaryota; kingdom Viridiplantae; phylum Streptophyta; class Magnoliopsida; order Caryophyllales; family Droseraceae; genus Drosera; species Drosera capensis. The sequence continues at coordinate 14,918 of LIEC01012045.1, forward strand.
GTATTGTGTGTCTCGGGTTGTTTACTTGTGAGTTATTGATATAAGTGGGTGTTGAATGAGATGACACATCCAACAATTAGTCCAAACTCCAACTTTTGTTGGCTATTCCGATCCCCAATGCTCTACCTCATATTACTCCATCCGAGTGAAAAGTGATGTGTCCTTGCCTTGATGTGATTGTCTTGACATTGATGGTTACCTCTTGATAGAATTCGCATTCATCCTTCAACCAACTATAAGGGTTTACTGCATGGTTGTGTTTCTTCTTATGTTCCCTGATTTGATCCTACCGAACCAACATACTCGCTTTTGTTCATTCATTTTCAGTTGGAATGGTCAGGTCGATGAGCTGCTTATTTAAGTATTGTTTAGCAAAAATGCTTTGTTGACTTTAGTTATGCTTTTTCATGGAAACATATATTATTTGGCAAAGGGGTGCAATTTTGTGCTACTTCACAAAACTTATGCAAGTCAATTTTTTTTGCTCATGGTTCTTTAGGTTGCTCTTGCTCAAGCCTGTTCAGATGCCTCGCCTGGTCTTCAAGAGAGGGCAGCTGGTGCTCTTTGGGGATTGTCAGTTTCAGAAGCGAACAGGTGAGTATTGAACCCAAGCACTCCCTTATCTAGTCACCACTTGAGCAATGTCTCCAAATGATCATGAACCTATTTTATATTGTCAAATTTCACCTACTCTCTAACATAGTTCTATAAGAGATTTACATGCTCTGTTCTCTGCTCATGAAATACTAGACTTGATGTGGTGAAGAAAGATAGATGCTCGTCTCATAGGCACTCCTATCTCAGCTTGCACCTCAGAGTGTAGGAACCCATTGAAGTTCTCCTCGTAGTGGTATTCCTCCTCAATGCTAAAATGAAAAACAATTGATTGTTTCTTATGTTATGACTCAAGGATAGTGATATGGGATTGATCTCAAGGGGAGTTTGGTAGGATTAGGAAGAATACTTGTCTTAGGTTACAACAATGTGCCCTTGGTAGATTAATGATATGCATGAAAAAGCTCAGTCTCTTGTCTAGTTCTGTTTGCATTGCGTCACACTGTTTGGGAGAGAACTCCTTGATCTTAGAATAACAACTTAGCAAAACCTCTTTCCACTTAGTTTGTTGGCTATTGATTGGTAGCCTTTTTCCACCAAGTTTTTTGGGTATTGATTAACAGTTTGTTTACCAAGCAAGAACTTCAATGTCTCTTTACAGAATTAGTCTCCTTGTTCTTGTCTAAGATCAAAATGCATGTTCTGATTTATTTGCGTTGCTCTACTTGTGTTCTTTGCTATCCAAACTTCAGTAAATTCAATTAATACTATACATGTCACAGTATTGCTATTGGAAGAGAAGGGGGTGTCCCGCCTCTTATTGCTTTGGCATGTTCTGAAATGGAGGTAATCACTGATCAGCCGCATTTTTATCTGTCTTGATTTATTGGTCGCCAGCCTGCTTCTGAACTTGAATGAAGAAAAACGTTTGGTGCATGTTCTTTGAAAAAAAAAATTCCTTGGCTCCCGTGATTACTGTGCTCCATGTTATGCCCATGTTAATGTTTTACCCGTCATTTTTATTAAACTGATTCTATATGTATTAAATTTTTTATTGTTCATCTTCATATCAATCTTCACATCAGGATTACTGTACCTTCACCACGAAACAATGCGAGTGTCGCTAGAATATGCCATCGTAGTGGGCACTGTTGAGGATGCATTTGCCACTTCAAATGTGTCATTTCTTAAGTAAATATTTAGCTGTCTGTTTAAAATTTGACTAGATTTCTTTTGTTTATTAACGTTATAGGATGTTCATGAGACTGCAGCTGGAGCTCTCTGGAATCTCGCATTCAATCCTGGTAATGCTCTTCGTATAGTAGAAGAAGGTGGAGTTCCAGCTCTTGTGCATCTCTGTTCTTCATCCGTGTCAAAGATGGCCCGCTTCATGGCTGCACTGGCATTAGCATATATGTTTGACGGAAGGTGTGCTTTGAACTCTTCATTTTGAAAGATTGCTGCTTGCTTGAATTCTCATGCTTTTTCATCATATTTTCTTTTATGTAAGATCATACCAAACTGTTCTTTAAATTAGACATGGGCTACTTCTTACAACTGAAAGAACATGGGCTCTTGGTAATACAGGTTATTTATCTTGATCTAACCCACCGCTAGTTACTTATGGCCAATTTCTCTTCTTAAACTTCTCTATCGAGCAGTTATGCTTCTTACAAGCAGGGTTTGCCTGCATAGGTTGGATGATTGCACCCTTTCACTAAGGCACCAACTAGCCACAAGAATGTCAGTCCTCAAGTCTCCTGAAATATGTTAATTCTGTTATTTGAAGATGCAAATTTTAAGTTGTTGGTGATAATATAATATATAGTACACTCATTTTTTTAGACTTGGACTGCAAGTATAGCAGGTTTAAATAGTTACTACCTATTGCAGTGGTTACGATAAAGCGCTGTGTCATGATAACAACATGGAGATTGCCAGGTTTAACCTGCAAATCATCTCTTTGATTGTTTGCGGAATTGGTTTTACGTTTCTCTATTGGAAATACAAATTTGTACTTAGAATTCCTTTTATGGCTGTTCTTGTGCGTATGCTAGACATCTTCTGACAAGTATGTACCCGTTGATCTTTTGCTCGACTTTCTAGGCAGACTACTGTCTTGTTGAGATATAATCAGGGAGCTTGGAGAATTGGTTTGAACTAGTATAGGTTATAACTCAAGCAACTTGGCAAATAACCCAGTAAGGTCAAGCTTCTGCAACTCTGGGACTATTGTGGCTATTTTGGAAGGAGAAAGGTGTTGCTTACCGCCTATTCAATAATATGACTGGATGTTTGTCAAGATGTATTCTTGGAAGCTTTACTTGAACTTAGCCTCCCATGAACAGATTGGTGGCATAAGGTCAAGCTGTTTGGATTTCTCTAGCAGTTTGTAGGATATCTCAATGTAGGGTTGCTGAGGCCTCAGATATCATTTTATATATCTTGAAACTTTCATCTAGTCTCTTCATATTCCTAGAAATTCTACTTAGTAGAGTTATATTGATAGAACCCATCGCAAGGTACTACAAATCGTACTACTTCACACATCACAATTACAATAAAAATATAGTAGTGACGAGCACGAGTCGATCACACAAAGAATGACATTTTCAGATTTTTACGAATTAAATTGATGATCTATAATTTTCTATAAAATTTTGTGTGTGTGTTTGTGAGGGGGGGGGGGGGTTGTTGGAGAAAGAACGAAACTAGAAATGGTAAATTAACTAAAGAATTTTTGGTTTTTTTGTTCATAAGAGCTCTTGTCAAAGTTGAAAAATGTATGTCAATTGTAATTCTCTCTCTTAATGGATTTAATCATTGATTAGCATTTTCTTTTCATGTTCATTTATGATAGATGTTTTAATCGAGTAGGATAAAAAGAGATTATCAAAGTAAGCTATTGGTTTTCATAAAGTATGTCATAACCAAACTAACATAATTACTTTATGTCAAAACGAGACTGTAATATAGATTAAACATGTCGCATTATGAATATTTCTCTAAAAACTCGTGACATTAACCTAACACAGATTAGCATCATATCATGTTCATATTCATATGATCATAGGTTAACCAAAAGAAAATAACAATAATCTGTAAGTCTGCTACTAATATGAACAAAAAAAAAGAATGGCTTAACTGCATACATACTTCTCTTATGTACTAAGGTGATCAGTCATAATATATAGAATAAGTAATTGAGGATAAATCAACACATAAACATGATACCATAAGTTTTGAACATGAAATTATTGAATTCAAGAATCGCATCTCATAAAATCCATGAAAGAGCTTCGATTACTATGTCATACTAAAGTCTTACATTATCATAGTTGAGTAGGAATGACAAATTTAACAACAAAAAAAAAAATCATCACTACACAACTAGGGAAAGAGTATAAACCAAACGACCAATGACAATTGGCCTACAAACAGTCGAATACAATCCTGCAATGATTAATGGACCAACAGAGCGTGGATCGAAATCGCCTGTGGTAAACCTCTCGTCGAAAGTGTAAGGGAAGACCAAATGTAGCAACGCCGGCCTCTTCTCTAATGAAAAACTCTGATAATTCATTTCTCTCTTTCGAATTTGACCGTGAGTATATATAGAAAATGCAAAACAACCGAAATCCCACTAAAATAGAAAGATAAGATTCTGCTCTTTTTCTCATGCTCTATGCTAAGTACATTGCAAGGTTCCATGTTGCACGTCTCTTTCTTGATCTGCATGGCCCGTCTTCAACAATAAACATGCATACTGTCTTTAAAGGTAGGTTCAATAAATGATAAACGCTCGCTCAACTCTTCCAAAATCAACCAAAAACTTTAGAAGCCATCTACAAATCTCCTTCCAAGCAGCTCACGATCAGAAACACTTCGAACTCTTTAGTTATGCAAGAAAAACAAAAAATATAACAGTATTCTAAACAGTAAAAAGAACTAAAATGACTCAAATTAAGACTAAAATTGATAGAAACACGTAGCTATAATTAAGAAAATGATGTATGTTTACACACAAATCAAACTCCCCCAAACCAAACATTTGCTTGTCCCTAAGCAAAAGAATACACACGAAAGAAACAAGAATAATGTAAAATGAGAGACTCGAAAACAAATAAATAAACAAGTGTCGTATCACATAAAGCCATTTCATCCTTCCCTCCTTGCCACACTACATGTAGTTATCATAGTATCTCTAAACGATCTCCTAACGAGGCATCACTCACTAGCCCATAATGATTGTGAGGATTATATCAACACTCTCATATTACAATAAAAGTTCAACTCAAATAAGACAACCAGTTATAAGCATTCATATACTACCTACCTTCTCACCCGAATCAAGTGTACATCGTACCTCATTTCAATATTAGGCCAGGGCCAAAGAAAATAAACAAAATAGGTGAAAGGGGGCCGGCTATTTGATTTATAGAGGTAAGATGCAAGGGTAGGAAAATGGTACGAGTCGAAGATAATCGATCAATACATCCATCCCTTAAGGTATTGTGCCTTTACAAAAATGGTAAACGTATTAACCCAAGCATACAATATCCTCAAGTCATCTTTTATCAGGATAAGTGACCGCTCAAGATAATAATAAGATTTTTTTTTATAACATGAAAAAACGATACAGTCCTAGCACATTGTATGTCATATTACATCACAGTAAGCTAACCATCCCATACAAAAATATCCCAACCTTGTTGCTTTTATTCCTACATGTAATAAGGTTCAAAAAGGATTCTTTTGTGGAATTTCGTGGCATGTGAAATATAGAATAACTCCAATGAGAAGTGTAGGCATGCCCAATCAAAACCATGTATCACATAAAAAACGAGATAGAAAGAAAAAAAAATAGTAAATAATAACGTTAGGCAATGGAGGCCTATAAGGTTATAGTTACACAAAGAAATGGAATAAATAATTTACGATCCATACCTTTCCGTCTTACCACTACCAAGTAGTTAGTAGGTTAAGCTCGATTTATTATAAGAATAGCCCTATCGTTGTCCTCACATCCCGTGTTTAATTATCCGCATAAGTGCCCCGCTAGCGATGTAAATTTAACGATACTTTGGACATCAAAGCGCTATAATATCCTGCCTCATTCTTTTTGTTTTGAGTTTAACACATTTCACATAATTCCTAGAAACCCTTGTTTAAATTCTTCAACAAAAGCAAATTTTGGCACTTGTGCACACAATTTTTTTTTTCCTTTACTAAAAAAAAGACACAACAACAAGGCACAACTTGACATCATGACAAATAACAAAACTGACTCAATAAATTAAAAAAACTTACTCATATTTACATATCTTCTCCCCCAAGCCTAAATCACACATTGTCCTCAATGTGAAAATGATAAAATAAGAATTAGAGGACAATACTTATAAAGCTACGTGTCAGTTTTGGAAGGAAGATAGTAGATACTATCTTTGAAGAGTATTTGTCATATTCTGCAACGAAATTCGTTTTGTTGCTATAGATGTGTTTTACTGAATCTTCATTCTCATGCTCTCTCCTTATCCTCACAAGTTTTGTTGTTTTTAATTTCTTGGGCAATACTCCAATGTTTGAACCTATAGAATCCTTGTCTTTCGTTTCCACTTTTCGTTTTTTCTCCATCAATCTTCATATCCAATTTAGGAAAAAGGCAAAATTCTTTCACAAGGAAAACTACACGATGAAATATTGCATGCAGTACTAAAGTTTTGGACTTCACTTCATAGAGCAATTATAACAAAAATTCCAAGGGAGTGAGTTTTATCAATGAACTATGAAAATTGTAATTATTCATCAATTCGATCCAAACCCTGACTAGCAAATTCCTAGGATGCATTTGCCATTACCAAACACTATCATAATATCAATCCATCATAAAGCACAAAGAATAAAATTAAAAATCATATGGTTTACCTTAGCACTCTTTCAAGATGGAATGAATGAAACTTCACAAGTATATGTATTTGATTTTAGCCTTTGAATCGTAATTAAAAGATGAGCAGCTTTGAACTGGAGATTTCCCGTTTCATCAATTCCAAACCACCCTAATTTCTCTAAATTTCATTGAATAATGAAAATCACGCATCACCATGCTTACAACATATAAGTTTGATTAAATGATAAACACATCTCAACTCTTCCAAGATCAACTAGAAATTTCAGAAAATCAACTACAAATTTCCTTCCAAGCATCTCACGATCAGAAATACTTCGAACTCTTTACTTCTGCAAGAAAAATAAGAAATATGGCACTATCAACACTTTAAATAGTAAAAAGAACTAAAATGACTCAAAAGTAAAACTAAAACCAACACACATAACTATGATTAAGAAAACGATGTATGTTTACACACACGTCATATATCTTTTTTTTCCACCGTCTATGGAATCCTTACGCATGTAGTTAGGGGCACAAATCCTTTTCGTAATCATGTGGTCAGAAATTTGACTCTTTATGCCGACTTAGAAAAATAATATTTGAATATAACAAAGGTAAAAGTGCACACATATTTTCACTCATAGACATTGTAATTGATGGGATTATTTGAGTTGTTTCTTTTTTCTTTGTCTTAATAGAATTCTTATCTAGGAGCAAGTATATTTATTTGACGGGATTATCTGAAGTATTGTTTTTGTATTTGTCTTAAAAGTCATCCAAGAGCAAGTATATCATATTCTCTATTAAAATCTCTACAACATGATATTAGAAATTTTACTTTCTCTAACCATTACATATAGGAATTCTACCTTATTTTGTAGAAGTAATAAAAATGAATATGTATTACTGCTCCCCCCCCCCTCTCCCTCCATACCATTCATTTTGCGACATCTGCATATTTTCACTATTCCACACGTATTTTTGGGAGTTTCGTTTCCCTTGAAAAAATATCTTAGCAATGAGTACATATTTTAAAAATCATTGATGTTTCACGATAATTTTGTAATAAACAACCGTTTATCTTCTCATGACATATGAAAGTCAAACTGTCACAAAATAAGGGGGTAGAGGAAGTATTCAATTACTTTTAGATCTTTGTGAAAATTTGAAGTCAATGGACACAAAAGTTAATACTGATTGTTATATTCTTCAGGAAACTCTGAGAAAATCGTTTAAGTTTCACTTGTATTTCACTCCGTATATATGTATTGCACCATACCAATATAAGATTACAGCACAAAGCCACAAACTCATGGAAAGTGTATATGAATGAGCATAAATGCAGTACACTGGATCAAACAATGAAAGTTGAGATACTTACTTTTTTTTTCGGCAAGATGCCCTACGATCTTTTAAAAGGGTGAGAAGGTGGCTTTTTCTGAAGTAGTTTCCAAAGAATGGGATATATTTTTTAAAGTGTGTTAGAGATCATGAGCAGTAACTCCCCACTCATCTTCATTTTAGAAATCAATTTTAGAAATCAGATAGGGATTCTCATACAGTGTTTTGCTTTTTATTCTTATTAACAGATCTTTTATTTGCTCGTCTGAAATATTCGCAGATTTGGTTTTATACTCTTCAATGCGCGAGTGCTCTTATATTACCTGGTTATTTGTAATTTTCACAGAATGGATGAAGTTTCTGTGATGGGAATTTCAGCTGATGGCTCTTCAAAGGGTGTAAACTTGGACGGTGCTAGAAGGATGGCTTTGAAACATATAGAAGCTTTTGTTCTCAGTTTTGTAGGCCCACAAGCCTTCAGTACAGCAGCCGCATCATCAGGGCCTGCAGCATTGGCTCAGGTTATGGAAGCAGCTCGCATCAATGAAGCGGGACATTTGAGATGCAGGTGTTTTTCCTTCAAACTCGACTTGAACTTGCTTCTGTTGAAGGCTCGCACATCTTTTCTTTTTATTATTCATAGAATAATTTCTTCGAGGAATACGAGTGCAAAATTGTAAGAAGCATGAATTCAAAGATGAATTCAAAATAACATGGAATAGTCATTTGGTTTGTATAGCCTGCGCAGTGAATAGGGGGCTGAGCCAAGGTTGTTTGCATTATGCTCATACATAATGCAAAGTTTTTTGTTTTTTTTATCCCCTTATTTGCTACATTCTGTTTTTTAGCTTCCATTCGCTACATTCTATCTTAGCTTGTCCTTGCCACATTGTCTGAATGGGTTGACTTTGCTACATTCTTCTATTTTTGTGGTAAGTTGATCCCTTGGGCTTTTCCTCTCTGCTCACATGCAGCAATTCTGAGATCGCACGGTTTATTGGCATGCTTCGTAACCATTCTTCAATATTGAAGGCATGTGCGGCATTTGCTTTGCTCCAGGTAAGAGGGAACTACTACTTGCTGGATTATTGGCATATTCTTGTTCATTCTTAAGTTTCATCTCCTGTGCTGTGGATAGAAACCTTAAATTAGCAAAATAAATTATTGTCTTGTTTTCAGAAATTCTTTCGTTTCACAAGTTTCTGAATCTACGTTGGTCAATGGGTTCTCTGTATGAGCATATGTTTTCTTCTTGTAATTTTACAGTTCTGCTTGATCTAAAATCTCAATTATATTTTCTCATGATGTACCTGATCGGACTTTCAGTTCACAATCCCTGGAGGGCGACATGCTATGCACCATGCAAAGCTTTTGCAAAATGCTGGGGCAGCAAGAGTTCTGCGCTCTTCTGCTGCTGCAGCTACTGCCCCATTGGAAGCCAAAATTTTTGCCAGAATCGTTCTTCGCAACCTTGAGCACCACCAGATAGATGCATCTCTTTGAATATCTACAATTTGTTAAGTGGCATAAAAACCATCGACCAGTCCAAAAGGACACTTCACTGGCAGGCAGCTTGAGTTCTGTCACAGCCAGAAAAAAACACTCTTCGAGAGGATGGGAGAAACCTGGCAAAGGTGCCTCCAAGTAATTTTCTCGTCTCATGATAATTGTGTTGGGCTCAGGGATCTGTCGGTTTTGCTCAATCTGTGAAGATAACTAGTGATCGCTCCTTCTCATCTACCCGGTCGTGGATCAAACTTTTGATTGACATTCCTGTAGCCTTTGGCAAGGTTTTTTGTCGGTTCAGTATTCAGCTGCACATTTGCAAGGACAAGAAGATTGTAGTATGGTATATGTTCTTGGAAGATTTTTTTTTTCCCGCTCTTTTCTTGGACAGAAGACCTATATGTTTTAAACAAGCCATGTATGATGATGAGAATAATCGGCAGATGTGCAAAAACTGGCTCATAAACTGTAACTCGTTCTTCATATAATATAAGTTCGCCTTGTTCTCACATTCATTGTCTTTTTGTCGGTTAAGTGCTTCTACATGATCTTATTTCATTTATAGCCTGACGAGGTACATGGGGCTTCCCAACCTCGTCATTTTGAACTGGTTCATTTGTCAAAATAAATTTTTGTTGATGCATCACCGTCAAAATATCCATAACATGCTAGCAAGGAGCACCTTGTTTGGGAGATGGAGTTGAATCTGAAACATTGCAGCAAAATCAAACCAGAAATAGCAACCAAGATTGTGGCATTTTCAAGCTGAAAAGCACCAGAAATTTGGGAGTTGCAAATTTATGTCAATTGCGCTAATAATGCCAATGGTTGGACTAATGCACAGGGCAAAACAGATGCATATATGCAACCCACAGACTGCAGTCTAAGTTTCGGGCTTCTACACATGCACGCTTGAAATGCAAGATCCATTATCTTATATCACCCGTTACAAGCTCAGAGAATGCTTCTACGAATTGAGATCACTTGCATTGATATGCCCAATTTGTCGTGTTCATAAGATCCAGGTACGCGGTCTTTTCACGTGTAGATGCCAAGGAAATTAATTCCGCTCATGGTAGGATTTCAGAGTAGAAAGTGAATCGAATTAATTTAAGCAAGTGGAATGAATTCTCTTCGTTTTGAAACGAGGAAGAGAATCTTGACTTAAGATTTTATTTTCCTTGGTTAAAGTTCGCTTGTACTTCCTTTGGTAGGCTTCATCCTATTTAAATTGTGAATATCAATGAAGTTATCAAGATCATTTTTCTCAATGCAATTTTTTTGTGGAACATGAAATTCTTGTAATTTTATTAAAACGGAGAGGGTATTTGTGATCGGTGGAAAATAAAATTACATTAGCAAATTGCGCTTGACTGTTTAGTTATCACTTGGGAACCATTAGAAGAAGAGTTCTGAAGAAAAGAGTGTTAGAAGAGAATGTGTAGATGCCAATTGCCTAATATTTTCAATCCTGTGAGCCATTTATTTTGTAAGTATAATATAGACCTAGACATTGCATGAGAGGGATAAGTTTAGCCAAACTGAGAACCGAAGTTCATTTTGCAATACAGGAGAGTGCCGCACGATGGATGCCAAATAAAAGGGCAATCAACACTTTCTTTTGATGGACTTGGTGCTTTATTGTCAGGTACGCTATAGTACAAGCTTCCATTGTTTGTAGTATGAAAAGTACTAATGATTGCCCTGCTTAGATTATGACACTTTAAACAAATATAGATAACTCCTTAAAAGGTTGGAATTAATTTTGATAATCTCCAAAAGAATTTTGTTTTATGCTATTTCTCAAAAAATTAGCCGAAAGTTGAGAGCAAAGGCCAGTTTTATCTCTTCTTCTGTGCTGTATGGTGCTGTATGCAGACTCATGTTGTATTATCCCTACGTCACAGTTTCATAGATAGACATAAGCAGAGCCGGTTCCAGCCTTACGGTTCCTTGTGTCCTCTCCATCACTGGACTTGGATGAAAAATATAACAAAAATCCTTTTATCAGTGTTGCGTTTTCTATTTCCATGGAACTAATTCGGTGAAATTAGTTTAGGATGATTGTTATATAATAACACTTTTAGTATACTTGTGCTCTTCTTCGTAATGCGCGTGTTTTTTTTTTTTTTTTCTTCAATGGTAGACAGGCTTCGTTTCATCATTCATGGTTCCTGCTTGATGTCTGGATTTGGAAATTATATTGATGTCATGTCCGCACTTTGTGTGGAGTCTTATGTGTACGATTGTTAATTCTTCTACGCTTGTGTCAATACTGATATCAGCTACCGCTGTCTCAAACGTCAACTGTCCAGAGGTGAAGTTTTTGTTGTATTGTGCATTTGAGCTCAGACATGCGTATCGCAGGCCAAACTGGTTTCTCTCACAGTAACACTCATGACTCCAACTTTTTCAACATCAATTTCTTTAATGTGCCCTTTTGAAAAGTCTGGTTTTTTTTAGAGCGAAAATGCTGGACATGACATGATCAAGTTATGACGCTTCTTTTATTGGACTGCTTGTTTTACTGAATATGATTGAGCTTTCGGCTTTTTCATGACTTTGACATGGTAAGAGTACTTTAAGCAAGCGGAAAATCTGAATAATGAATTTGAATAGTGATTGTGATTTTTGAAGCAAGGAAACTTCTCCGTTTACAGCTCTGAATAATGACTGTCAATAGTAATGCCTTGGCTCTTTGACCTCGAGATACGCTTTTCCAATCTTCGATGCGCTTTCATCCTTAAAAAGTGGAAGTCAAATAGGCCCATCGGGACCAGCTGACATCAGTGGGATAATATTGGTCATGCTATGCAAATTCGTGCTGTCACCTTTCAATTTTAGTTGAAGTCTGTCGAATTTGTACGCAATAATTAGCAAGACAAAAGAAGACTAGATAATTATGTCAGTGGATGTTCTCTATTTCTCCTGGAGTTTTACATATCCGAGAGTGACACCATCGTCGGTGGTATCACATTCATCATGACAAGATAAAATAATCTTGCAGGTCACGATCCCATTAAATTGGTGTTAGAAATTTAAACCGGAAACCGATTGATCCGAATATCACAATCAAGTAACGACCGACACGAATAAAAAAATCAAAAGAACAAAACACGAAATGTAATATGAGAAAACCTATCATCGGAAGAAAATCTACTAATTGAATCACACAATCAATTTCTCCATCAACTCACTCAATCTCACTTGTATTTCGTTCAAACCGTAAATCCTTTCACAATCTTTACGACAATCATTTGAGATTCTGTCTCAATAAATATGATATATGATTATTTATAGACTTACAAATAAAAATATATAAACAAATATCGAATCCAATCTTAAACCGATCTCGCACCGGCCTAAAACCTCAACCTACCTCTTTCCAGACCCGTGCTAGGGTGCTGGCTTGGGCACTTTGATGTGTTTCCTACTCCTTGTTTTGTTGACTTCATTTTGTTTCCTCGTGCATCAGATTCCAACGTCACGAGCACTTCTATTATACCTCCAACAGTTGGTATTGTTAGTTAAACTCTAGTCTAAGCAAGGTATCCTCAATTCATTCATGGACAAACTTCGCAAGGAGTTCCAAATGCAAGTTGACGATGTTCACACGGTGGTGACTTCTCTTGAAGAGGAGTTGAATGTCATGAGGGAGGATGTTTCGCTATGGAGGACTGCCATAGCAAATGGAGGCGTTAGTAACTTTGGGAAGGGACTACGTATTGACACCTCTAAGCCAAGGGCTTTCTCCGAAAAACGAGATGCAAAGGAGCTTGACACTTTTCTTTTCAATATGGATCAATATTTTAATCATTTGGGCATAGAGAATGAAGATATGAAGATCAAGATGACAACGCTTTTCTCTCCGATACGACGGCCATGCGATGACGTCGTCGTCATAACGACATCCAAGAGGGTGTCTTCTCTCTTGACACTTGGGAAGACTTCAAGAAGGATCTCAACCTTCACTTTTATCCGAAGAATACCCAATATGAAACCAAGAGACAACTTCGAAAGTTGAGGCAAGTGGGTACCATTCGGGACTATGTGAAGACCTCACGGAGTTGCTCTTCCAAATCTCGGATATGTTGAAAGAAGGCAAGCTCATCTACTTCATGGATGGACTTCAACCGTGGGCGTAACAAGAGTTGTAAAGGCGTGGAGTGCAATCTCTTCAGCAGCCATAGCGGCGGCGGCATCATTCATTGAGTTCAAGAAGAGTGACTCTTCAAAACTCAAGGAATCGAAGGGGCATTTTGAGAAAGGTGGAGGAGAGAAGGGAGAAAGAAGCAAAGCAACCACATCGAACTTTTCAAGTAGGGGGAGTTCGAGTAAAGGAGACAAAGGAGGATGGAACAAGAGCAACTCCAAGGACATGAAGAAGTCCAAGATGAAGGGGAAGTGCTACTTGTGTGACGGTCCTCACTTTGTTCGAGATTGTCCAAAGAAGAAGGCCCTCTCAACAATAGTTTCTCGAGTGGAGGAGAAACCCGTGCAAGAGATGGGTTCTTTGACAATGCTTAACGCGGTGAAGACAATGGAGTCAAAGTCTTTATCCAAGGGGTTGATGTACGTCAAAATAATGGTTGGACCGTACATAACTCGTGCCATGGTTGACACCAGAACACACATAACTTCGTCTCATTGGAGAAGACGAAAAAGACTTGGATTTCGGGTTGTCGATGAGAAGGGGATGCTCAAGATGGTAAATTCGGAGGCCAAACCCATCTATGGCATTGCACATGATGTGTGGCTCCGCATCGGAGAATGGAAAGGAACGATTGGTCTTACAATTGTTTCAATGGATGACTACCCATTTGTGTTTGCGTTAGAGTTCCTTGAAAAAATAAAGGCGTTACCGATCCCCTTTGCTAGTGCCATATGCATAGTAAAGGACGATGGTGCTTGCATGGTCCAAGTGGTTCGACGGGAGGAGAGGACACAAGGGAAGGTGCTTCGGTGATAGAAATATGCAATCTTTCCAATTGTATAGAAATTAATGGAACAAAATTGAGATATATTAGTCATAATATAATTAGTATGTTTAGACTAGAAGTCAAATAGGTAGTTGCAGTCTAGGTTGGATGTTGGATGTTGGAGAGCAGACGACTGCATATGATAGACATCATGTGAGCTAGCAGATGCAGACTATTACAAAGGATTTTGGCAAAATACTATGTGAGTGCTAACCAAAGAGATTTGGCAAAATTAAAGGATGTTGCTCAATTCGCTTACAACTTACAAAAATTGGAGTCCATCGGAAATAACCCATTTGAGTTGGCAATAGGACAACCATTGACTCCAAACACTTTAGCGGACGACTACAGGGGGAGTACTCCCGCGGCCTTCAAGGTTGCCAAGAAGTGACACGAGCAAGCAGATGTAGCTTAATCCTACCTCAACAAGGCGGCCAAGAAGATAAAAAAGTGGGCCCACAAGCATAGGAGGTCCTTGGAGTTTCAAGTTGGTGATCTCGTGATGGTAAAACTCATTCCTCAACAGCTCAAAAAGCTAAGGAAAGTTCACAAGGAGCTTGTGAGACGGTATGAAGGACCCTTTCTCGTGACCAAGAAAGTTGGCAAGGTGTCTTATAACTTGGAGCTTCCACCAAGGTTCAAGATTCACCCGATCTTCCATGTAAGCAATTTCAAGACCTATAACCGTGATGATGATTATCCGGGTCGGGGCATTTCAAACCGAGCACCAACTGCGATAATGACCACTTCTTACGACAAAGAAGTTGAGGAGATCATGGCCGAGCGAGGATAGGAAGATCGGGGATTCCATGTCACAAGGAGTACTTGATCAAGTGGAAAAACTTGTCAATGGAAGAGGCAAGTTGGGAGCCAGAATCATCTTTGTGCCAATTCAAAGATCAAATCGAAACATTCAAGTCCGTAGCGACGAGGATGTCTACGACATTGGTGGAGGAGCGTGTCACTGATAAGTTAAGTTGGTGAGATTTTTTACTTGATAGATGATCATCTAGAAAGTCTTAACATCTAGATAGTCATGCTTTAGCACCAAGACTTTATCCTAAGAAGATAGGGACCTAAGAAATCACAAAGGCTTATCTTAGGGAGGTAAATATCTAAAAAACCACCCAGATTTATCTTGGATGGGTTAATAGAAAAATCTACATGTAAATATAAACTATTAGATTGTTTTGATCTCCACCGTTGATTGTGAAGGGGAACTTATATATAAACGAGTCTTAACTCATTAGTCAAACCACCAATCTCAATACAAAACAATCTCTCTTAAGTTCCACATATATTTTTTTCTTTCAAGTTTTTATTCTCTTTCGATCTTCTTAGTTTTGCATTATGACATTGGAGTTAGGCTGAACTCGAACGAAGAATCGAATAATTTAAGTGCTGCACGGGTTGCAAGAATCTAGGCCCGTGACATTAGGCTGGGCTATTCAACATCACCTATATTCTTATAAGTAAAAATTTACTGTATCAATCATATTTCGGAATAAAAAAGCATCAAGATAGGCATGGATGGCAAATCCTGCAACAGTAGACACAGCCTATTATTTATTCCTCTATAAATACGAGAAACCTCCCAAAACAATGGGTTACAATCAGGTTTTACCTATACAAAATACAGCTCAAGACAACATAGACAAGATTTTGATATTCAGCCTATATATCAACAACATCAAAAAATGATCGCGCCCTTAACAGGACAGCCAAAACGTGATCTTTATGGCAGAGCAATAACACAGCCAAAAAATACTCCCAGCTCTTTCTAATTATCCGCCAGAGCAATATGCCAGAGACAGCAGAGGTAAAAAAACACAAGAATATCTTATATCTTGAGTCCAAAGACTTACTTTATGGCATATGAACAGGTGCATATCTTGAGTCCAAAGACTGACTTTATTTCTTTTCCTCGTGTATCAGATTCCAACGTCCCGAGCACTTCTATTATACCTCCAACAGTTGGTATTGTTAGTTAAACTCTAGTCTCAAGCAAGGTATCCTCAATTTATTCATGGACAAACTTCGCAAGGAGTTCCAAGTGGAAGTTGACGATGTTCACACGGTGGTGACTTCTCTTGAAGAGGAGTTAAATACCATGAGGGAGGATGTTTCGCTATGCAAGACTACCATAGCAAATGGAGGCGTTAGTAACTTTGGGAAGGGACCACGCATTGACGCCTCTAAGCCAAGGGTCTTCTCCGGAAAACGAGATGCGAAGGAGCTTGACACTTTTCTTTTCAACATGGATCAATACTTTAATCATTTGGACATAGAGAATGAAGATATGAAGGTCAAGATGACATCGCTCTTTCTCTCCGATACGACAACCATGTGATGGCGTCATTGCACTAACGACATCCAAGAGAGTGTCTTCTCTCTTGACACTTGAGAAGACTTCAAAAAAGATCTAAAGTTTTACTTTTACCCGGAGAATGCCCAATACGAAGCCAAGAGACAACTTTGAAAGTTGAGGCAAGTGGGTACCATTCGGGACTATGTGAAGACCTCACGGAGTTGCTCTTCCAAATCTCGGATATGTTGAAAGAAGGCAAGCTCATCTACTTCATGGATGGACTTCAACTGTGGGCGCAACGAGAGTTGCTAAGGCGTGAAATGCAATCTCTTTCTGCAGCCATAGCGACGGTGGCATCATTCATTGAGTTCAAGAAGAGTGACTCTTCAAAACCCAAGGAATCGAAGGGGTACTTTGAGAAAGGTGGAGGAGATAAGGGAGAACGAAGCAAAGCAACCACATCGAACTTTTCAAACAAGGGGAGTTCGAGCAAAGGAGACAAAAGAGGATGAAACAAGAGCAACTCCAAAGGACATAGGGAAGTCCAAGACGAAGGTGAAGTGCTACTTGTGTGACGGTCCTCACTTTGTTCGAGATTGTCCAAAGAAGTAGGCTCTCTCGACAATATTTTCTAGAGTGGAGGAGAAAACCGTGTAAGAGATGGGTTCTTTGAGGATGCTTAACGCGATGAAGACAATGGAGGTAAATTCTTCATCCAAGGGGTTGATGTACGTCGAAACAATGATTGGTACGTACATAACTCGTGCCATGGTTGACACCAGGGCAACACATAACTTCGTCTCATTGGAGGAGGCGAAAAGACTTGGACTTCGGGTTGCTGATGAGAAAGGGATGCTCAAGATGGTAAAATTCAGAGGCCAAACCCATCTATGGCGTTGTGCATGATGTGTGGCTCCGCATCGGAGAATGGATGGGAATGATTGGTCTTTCGATTGTTTCAATGGGTGACTACTCATTTGTGCTTGGGTTAGAGTTCCTTGACAAGATGAAGGCGTTGTCAATCCCCTTTGCTAGTGCCATATGCAAAGTAAAAGAGGATGGTGCTTGCATGATCCCGATGGTTCGACGGGAAGAGAGGACACAAGGAAAGATGCTTCGGTGATAGGAATGTGCAATCTCTCCAATTGTATAGAAATTGATGGAACAAAACTGAGATGTATTAGTCATAATGTAGTTAGTATGTTTACGCTAGAAGTCAAGTAGGTAGTTGCAGTCTAGGTTGGATATTGAAGAGCAGACGGCTGCAGATGATGGACATCATTGTGAGTCACCAGATGTATACTACTACAAAGAACTTTGGCAAAACAGCTAAGGCATTCATGAGCAACAAAAGAACTTCAAAGACTTCAGGATCTAGGATTGAGCTTGCAGTCGATAATCAACATAGCAAGGCATGAAGTGAATCATAACTGGGTGCATACTAAGGTTACAGTAGGGACTTGGTGAAGACTAGGGTTGCAAGGTGCAGATTATGGCTTATAGTACTGAATGTAGACTGGAGGTTGCAACAGACTGCATTGCAGCAGAGATCATTGCTAGGGTTGGGTCAAAGATCTGGACTCAATCAAACGAAGATTTGAGTTAAAGTAGCAACGGCACAAACTGTGAAGGATGTGGACTGCAAGCATCAGAAATAAGATGATAGGGGACACGAGTGGTAAAGTATCATATCAGAAACAATATCGTGTTTGCTGGGTTCGTTCCCTGAGCCTATAAAAGAAAACCTTTGAGGCTCATTGAAGAAGGATTGTTGAATGAGATAATATCTCAACTTAAGAATTTGGTGAAGCATTGGGGAGTCCCAAGAAGTATTGTGAGCGTTCGAGATCCACGTTTCATGGGCAAATTTTGGACGAAGTTTTTCAAACTCTTGGGTACATATCTCAACTTCTCTACAAGCTTCCAATCCTCAAACCGATGGCTAAACAGAGCGAGCTAATGCATTATTGAAGCTCTATCTTCGATACTATGTGAGTGTCAACCAAAGAGATTTGACAAAATTAATGGATGTTGCTCAATTCTCTTACAACTCACAAAAATCGGAGTCCATCGAAATAACCCATTTGAGTTGACAACAGGACAACCATTGACTCCAAACACTTTAGCGGGCGACTACAGGGGGAGTAGTCCTGCGGCCTTCAAGGTTGCCAAGGAGTGGCACGAGCAAACGGATGTGGCTTAATCCTATCTCAACAAGGCGGCCAAGAAAATGAAAAAGTGGGCCGACAAGCACAGGAGACCCTTGGAGTTTCAAGTTGGTGATCTCGTGATGGTAAAGCTCATTCCTTAATAGTTCAAAGCGCTAAGGAAAGTTCACAAGGAGCTTGTGAAACAGTATGAAGGACCATTTCCTGTGACCAAGAAAGTTGGCAAGGTGTCTTATCACTTAGAGCTTCCACCAAGGTTCAAGATTCACCCGGTCTTCCATGTAAGCAATCTCAAGACCTATAACCGTGATGATGATAATCCGGGTCGGGATATTTCAAAGCGAGCACCAACTGCGGCAGTGCCCACTTCTTATGACAAAGAAGTTGAGGAGATCATGACCGAGCGAGGATTCGAAGATCGGGGATTCCACGTCACAAGGAGTACTTGATCAAGTGGAAAAACTTGCCAATGGAAGAGGCAAGTTGAAGCCAGAATCATCTTTGTGTCAATTCAAAGATCAAACCGAAACATTCAAATCCGTAACAACGAGGACGTCTGCGACATTGATGGAGGATCGTGTCACTGATAAGCTAAGTTGGTGAGGATTTTTACTTAATAGATTATCATCTAGAAAGTCTTAACTTCTAGATAGTCATGTTTTAGCTCCAAGAAGGTAGAGACCTAAGAAAACCACCAAGACTTATCTTGAGTGGGTTAATAAAAAAATGTACATGTAAATATAAACTGTTAGATCGTTTTGATCTCCACCGTTGATTATGGAGGAGAACTTATAAGCCTTGACTCATTAGCCTTGAGATCCACATATCCTTCTTTTTTTCAAGGTTCTATTCTCTTTCGGTGTTCTTAGTTTTGTCTGGTGACATTTGAGTTAGACTGAACTCGAACGAAGAAATGAATAATTTGAGTGCCGCACGGGTTGCAAGAATCTAATCACATGACATTAGGCTGGGTTATTCAACATCACCTATATTCTTATAGGTAAAAATTTACTGTATCAATCATATTTGCGAATGGAGAAGCATCAAGGTAGGCACGGATGGCAAATCCTGCAACAGGAGACACGGCCTACTATTTATTCCTCTATAAATATGAGAAACCTCCCAAAACAATGGGTTACAACCAGGTTTTACCTATACAAAATACAGCTCAAGACAACATAGACAAGATTTTGATATTCAGCTTATATATCTACATCATCAAAAAATGATCGCGCCCCTAACAGGACAGCCCAAAATGTGACCTTTATGGCAGAGCAACAACACACAGCCAAAAATACTCCCAGCTCTTTCAAATTATCCGCCAGAGCAATATGCCAGAGACAGCAGAGGAGAAAAAAAACACAAGAATATCTTATATCTTAAGTCCAAAGACTTACTTTATGGCATATGAACGGGTGCATACCGTCTCCAAAGCTTCGGCGAATAAGGAGGAAAAGCTAGTCATTGCCTGAAATACACCAGGTAACCCTGTCTGTATATTGTTTAATGTCATTGCTCTCGTTACCTCCACTGCTTTGGCATGCTTCATCATTTCATCTTCCACCCGCCTCTGGCATCCAGCTAGTTCAGTTTTCTTCTCAGCTAGAGGGTCCCGTGTATCCAACATATGCCCGCTGTCAGGCCTGGAATCGGGGACACCTAGACCGACCATTGAATAGGAGTGATAATATTTCTTCTCTATGCTTCTAAGAGCTGAAGCTTTTTTCTCCAGCTCCCTAGCTACTGTTTCTGTTCTCTTTTTGACCTTTATCTCCTCTGTCTGCTTCATGGATATAGAATGGACGACATTCACGAAGCTCTTGATGGCTTCAGAGGCAACAGTATCTGGAAGACGATCAAGGGCAAGCTTCCACTCGTCGAAGAATGAAAATGCATTGGAGGGGTCTCTTGTGGTGTTTGAGACTGCTTCTCTATCAACAGGGAAAAGAGTCAACTTGTACCAGCCCTGAAGAGAACAAATGAAGTCCCTTTGGTACTTAACCAAGCGACAGAAACTCGAGTGCCACGCAGACACGGCAGACTCAAGGTCACGGGTCGCTTGCCTGTGAAGTTCCGAGGTTGAATCTCCCTTTGATGACCTGTTGACAAGACCACGGACTTGCTGTACAATTTGGTTCTGAACATCGTGGAGTTGGTTCATGGATCTCCACATATACATTAACCTGCAAAATGAGAACTTCAAGCATAAAAAATCATGGATAAAGGTGGAACTGTCCATAAAAATTCTACGGTTAACAAGACAGAAACCATGCCGGAAACTAAGCACAAATATTACCGGAATTAAGATGATTAATATACTCAGAAAGCATGATCTGAATAAGAGCAACCTTGTTTCATGGTCATCTTTCTCCAGCTCGTTCCAATTGCAGCCACATTCCTTCCCCTCTCTCCTCACCTGTCTGTATTTCTTTTCATCTTTACACTTACGGGATCTCATCTCTTCATCAGATTCTCATCTTGGCTTAACAGTGTTCCTCCTCACCTCTCCTCTCCTCATCTCTACCTGTTAGACTAGTGTTCCTCCATCCCCGATTTTTTCAAGGGACATTACAACTTGACTTAACAGCTTTGATCATATAGGGCATTTTTTAGCTAGATTAAAGAACATATAATTAAAGCACCTAGGTAGAATCAGGGTTAAGGTCTAGGACCTTTTTTCTAAAAAAAATGAAAATATGGTCTAGGACCTTTAAGGTAGTCGTTTAGAAGGATGTTGATGCTTCAAAGTAGGTTTTTTCCAACTACTAAACCAAGAAAACAAGCAAATGATTAAGTTTCACAACACTTTAACTTTCTAACTGCTGTCCTCACTAGCATGGCTGGCCAAAAACTTGACCAGAAAGACAATGAACTTTCAAGAATCACTAAAACTGAATGCAGAGTCATCTCAGTCAATAACCATGGTCATATCTTGCATGCCTTGTTGCTGATTTATGCATGTATTTGCACAAGGGCTACAAATAATAGAATTTCCACAGCCAAAATGCAACTAGCTACGTTTTGAAGTGGTGCAATACCTTATAATCTGATATAGAACTTAGAAGTGATCTCAAACAATGTAAAATTAATCAACAACTTACCCATGACACAGTTCAACAAGCTGTGGAACGAGGTCACTGTTTCTGAGACCAAGGATCGCAGAGGATGTTGTGTTGACGGCCTGAGATGTCACAATGATCAGAGACTGAAGTCTTTTAATGGAAGCCTTGGTCTTGTCCAACTTAGCTTCATCTTCTCCCTTGTACTCTTGACTCTGCAGTGTTGCCAACTTTTTCTCGTGCTCTATCTTCACTGTTTCTCTAGCCTACAAGTAATTCACCACATTAATATAAGATTTTGCAGGTCAACACGCAAGCATCCCAATGAACCACCCAACAGAAAACAATAACAAAAATTCATAGCCAATGTCAAATTTAACTTTCAGACTTTCAGTAGATTGATTGCAGAAGCTCTTGCCTAATGATGTGCATAAGCTAAAACCAAGTGACTCGAAATCATTCGTGGTCTTCTGCGTACAACCAGAGGTGTTAAAAAGTTCATGCTTCAGAATTTGATTTCTTTTGGTTGGGACAAACCATGGACCAGCTATCACATCTAGCATTGTCATACTTGTTTGCAACCATCACAAGATTCTACAAGCCCCAGCAAGCCCCTTCCCCCAATGAAATAACCTCATCAAAAACCCTTGACCGAAAAAAGGTGATTCATCCCCTGTAATTAACCTGCAAACCACAACTTATTCAGCTAGATAACTCTGATTTCATGCACCCTTGCCCAGTGAAGCCATTCCTTACAAAACAAATTGAGAAATAATGAACACAAAACACAACTTTCCAAACAAAGAACTTTATTAACTGCTACCATCCCATTAGTGAATCATTTTGCTGAAATACTTATATAGGAATAAATACAATATGTAAAGATAGGCCCCCAAAACAAGAACACTTCCTGGTTTCCATTTAATCCAAAAGGGTGGAGTTATACGAGCCTGCGACGACATGGAAATGGTCAAATTTGGCTTTCACCAGCTACTCAATTTGTAGCTACTAGCTGCTTGGTGACCAAGTGGCGTATTATAGAGTTCTGTAAGCAAGCCAGCTTAAAGAAATTCTTGATGTGTTCAGTTATCCAGAAATTCGATCACCATCAATCTGCTAGTCTCCCACTTTCGTGAAACCTTTTTCAGGCATAAAGCTTGTTGAATGATGCCTCAGGTTTTTTGCCGACACATATTGCTTGTGGTCCTCCTAGTTTTTCCCGTGTGTTCATCCATGTTATCCGTGGTCCTCGCGTATTGTATTTGTGTTGATATGGTGCAAGTGCAACTCTTCAAATGTGTTTCTTGGCTATATATAACATATGAAGCAAGCAACGGGAGCATTTGGTAGAGCAAACACAAAGAGCATAGGAAGCTATTTACATAGTTTTAAACACATTAGAGTGAGTTAGGAGAGATTTGTTTTAAGAGAGGTGCGTCTCTATCTCTTGTTGTGAAGCTCTTGATGTTTGGGTGTAACTCTTTTATATGTCCTTGTTTGGATTTGTGGATTTTCTTGTTGTCGACGACCGCGCGAGGTTTTCTCCTGCAAGGATTTCCACGTAAAATCTCGATCTCTTTTATTTGTGCTATTTATATTTCGCTCATTGGTATTATATTTATACCGTTCTATTTAACCCGCTTAAGATAATAATGATAATTTATTAACGACAGTAAAATCAACGGATCTTGGTCGTAACAAATTGGTATCAGAGTTTGATAGCATTCAATCCTTTTTTCCTACATCGGATTAGTATACGTAGGCTTAGGAACGAACGCTGTTAAGTTTTGGATTTAATTAGTTCCATTGGATTTTTTTACTGTCTTGTTTTATTTATCGCAGGTTAAAAAGAATTGCCACGAATGAAATTCGACATAGAAATATTTGATGGCAAAAATAATTTTGGAATATAGAGTCAAAGTTGTCGCTTTGTTAACGCAAGAAGGAATCGAAAAGATTCTGAAAGGGGTTGATAAGTTACCGATAGAAATGAAAACAGAAAATAAGACAACATGGATAAGAAGACAGGCACAACTTTACAGCTATGCTTGTCTGATGACGTTCTTCATGACGTCTTGGAGGAGAAAATTGCTAACGTTCTTTGGGGTAAGTTGTCCATCTTATATATGAACAAATCTGTTACTTCTCGTTTGTACATGAGACAACGCCTTCATTCCTTCAAAATGAATAATTCAACTACCTCATTAGAAAAGTATTTGATTGAGTTTCAGACTATCTTTGTTGGTCTGAAAAATGTTGGAGTCACCATCAACGATGAAGAAACGACGGTGATTCTATTGTGCTCTCTCCCTAGTAGCTTTAAGACCTTCGTAACTACTATGATCCACAGTAGAGACTCTTTGACACCGAAAGACGTGAAGACATCTATTTCAGAGTGGGTGATGGATTCCGAGTACACCTTTCATATTTGTCCGCATCGAGAGTCGTTCGCTACATTTGCTGAATCCAATGACGACATAGTTCTTATGAGTAACAATGCTGCCTGTAAGATCTTTGACGTGGGAGATGTCCATATTCAAATGTGGGACGGCGTTGTGCGGACATTGAAAGATGTTCGATATATTCCAGCTATGAGGCATAATCTTATCTCTTTGGGTTCGTTTGATCGTGAAGGATGTTCCTATAATTCTCAGTATTGGGACATGGAGGTCAAGAAGAACCATATGGTGACCATGAAGGCACGACTTCGAGCTGGATTATACTATATGATCGACGCTACACAGGATGAAGTTGCAGCTGTTGCAAACTCATTATCAGTCCGTGATGATGAGGGTAGCTCTGAGATGAAGCTATGGCATATGGCCAATAGGGTGATGGATGTTCTGAGCTCTGCTGGTTTGCTTGAAGGATTAAAGACACAGATGCTAGGGTTCTGCAAGGGCTGTGTTCTCGACAAGCAGAAGAGAGTGTTGTTTGGAGATGCGATGCACATAACGAAAAGGACACTCAACTATATTCACTCAGACTTATAGGGCCATCTCCGCATGCTTAGATGGGAGGTAAAAGTATTTTTTGACCTTCATCGATGATTATTTCCGTTATGTCAGGATATATTTCTTGAAAAAGAAATCAGAGGTATTTGACGAAAGATGCCAAACCCGTTTTAACTCCTTTGACCTAACTGATATGTTGACGAAACCAATTCCTATGTCCAAGTTTTGTCATTGCTTGAAGCTCTTAAGACCCATGTAAAAATACGATCCTAGGTACTTCCATATATGTTTGACTCGAATACTTGGGAACCAAGAAGCCTCTCATATTGACATGCTCAGTAGCCAATACTTTTATATTGCGAGCCGCTCGTGCACACCCCATATATTCTTAAATTCCATGACTCAGTTTTCTCCATGTATCATTATTGCCCAAAAATCAAAAGCAAGTGATCACTCCAAAAAAAAAAAAAAAAACCCAGAAA